>VZRF01013833.1:226632-289395 GCA_013396875.1 Vireo altiloquus | reverse complement strand
TTTTTTTTGGTACCCCGTCCCCAGCCACTCTTATGTGTTTAAATACCAAATATAGCCTCTTGCGGGGGGAGGGGATGGAAATCTCCTAGAAGAATTGGAAATCTTGCCGGGATTCGGGAGTGCTGGTGCTGGAGAAGGGCGGTGAAGACGGGGCGATGCGCTGCTCTCGCTGCCTGGCCAAGGACTAGAGAATTGCCACTTCCCGGGAAGCCCGAAGGTTTGTTTGTTCCTAGACTGTTGTTTCCCCCTCCTTTCCCTCTCCTGGGCTACGCTAAATCCCTCAGCATTTATTAAAGAAACCCCACGTGTAGCTGGTGGCTGGTTTTTAAGGTAGTTTATCATCGACAAACTGACAAAACTTCCTCCCTTCGCCTCGAGGTTCGGAACTGGAATGGAGCTGCTTTTCTCCCTAACACTACACGGGGTGTGAAGTGGGGGGAGGCAGGACGAAAACATCGCCTTGGACTGATCCCGATCCGACCCCCGACACTCGCACCCACGAGGGATGATCCTTCACGGCGTCTGATGTGGAAAACACTTGGAGACTCAGAGACTTCGTCGTGCTCAGCAGCTTAATCGTTGACTGCTTTTATTTTGTTGTTTTTTTTTTTTTCTAAGTGGATTCGTAGCATTACTTTTATGAATTAAATTTTGCCACCGTTTGTACAGAAGCCAAATGACACGTGTGTTTTGAAACACGGTTCCAAATATATTTATCCCTCCCTCAACCCGGATTCTCTCTAGAAAGAGCCGCGGGGAGGTCGTCAGTGTCTAAACAAACCTGATTTTTAGTGTTTTATGAACACTACCTGCTGCAGAAATGTTGCTATAAATTCCTTTATAACGGTTCAGCAAGAAGGGAGATTTTTCCAGCTTGCAGGACCCAGAAAACTGGATACTTAAAGTCACTTAAATGTTTTAACAGCATTGGAAAATGGGAGCTGCTACTAAGTTGGCGTTCGCTGTTTTTCTTATCTCTTGTTCATCAGGTAAGTGAATGTTCTTGGATTTGTCACTTTAAACGGAAGGCTTTGGGGTCAGCACTTGAAAACTTGGGCTGGCTCTGTATGAATGAGCAGAAATCTTCCCCTTTTTGTTTTTGGATGGCAGCGACCGTAAAGGCAGAAGCTGCTTTCATGTTTATTCTTTAAAATATATAACGTGAGCACTTAAAACGTGCACGGCGCTTGGATTTCAGATCAATTGCGTGGAATAAATGTGGAGACATAACCACCTAGTGTCACATAAGTAACCTGGCAGTGCAGTTATTGGTGTTGGATGCTGGTTTTAAATAAGAATTACCCAGGTGAAATGCTCTTCGGTTAGATCTCTCTTACTCCGGACTATTCACTGGTGAATAGCGACCTTCGTTAATGCTTCATTAATTTAGAATAGGTGCCTCTCTGAAAAGCTGAGCTCGTGCTTTGGTGATAGCGAGGGGTGTGTGCATGTAGAGCTGCACCGACAGAATTGGAGTGAAAAGCCAGGCTTTCAGTTTCTAAAGATAATTGTAACCTTTTGTATTTTGCCGTTCGCTATGTCACCGCCTTGTAGCGCAGAAAAAGAAAAACCTACTAATTTTCTCTTTAAAACAGCAGAATTTGAGGTCCAAACGCCAGCTCTGAGTCCTGGGAAGCGAGCGGGGTGTGAGGACTTCCCAGTGCTTCTCCAGGAGGAAAATTGTTATAGCAGCAACCAGTGGTTGGGCAACTGTTGGTCCATTTGTGCTTGGAGCTCCATCAGTCTCACAAAAACCCTATTACGAGCCGTGTGAGGACCTAATGCGAGTTTACAAGTCAGCCTGGCACTCGGTGCCTGCATTTGGAACGTGTATTTAGTGCTCTGTGCAGCTTTTTAGCATCCTTGCAGCGTGTGCAAAGCTACACTTGTTTATCAGGCTAAAAGCTCCCGGACAAGTGCTCAGCTTCCCCGTGTGACCGGGGGAAGGGAGTAATGAGATCCCTCTAACGATGCCTTTTAAATTTCCAGCGTTAGGAGGAGGAGGATTTTGCTGAAGAGGCCCTTTTGCTGTGGTTAGTAAATGGATAAGTCTCGTCTTGTGTCTGTAGTGCTATCGATCCGCGCCGTGTGCGCTAAATGTGCTGTGAAATGGCGAGCGCTGCCAGAAAAAAAAAACCCCAAAAAACCCTGCCTGTTCTAACCAGAGAAACGACAGAGCGGGTTAAGGACGGCCGGAAGGTTGTTCAGGAGGTGAAATTTTTATTCTTCCTTTGAAACAAACCATAATTTTGACAGGTTTTGCCTTGCAGTAGAAGACGTGTGTGTGTCGTCTTTTCCTAATGCCTGATATTTCAGCTCAGCAGCATTGCTCTCAATTCAGCAATATGTTTTGTAGGGAAACTTTTTTCCTCCTCTCACTAACAGTTTCTGAAAGACTTGCTGCCATCTGCTCTCCATGTCTGTCTCTCTTCCACGTCCACCTCTAACATCCTTTTGCCTAGAGCACAGAATAGTGGTTTTTGTTGACATTACCTATCAGGCTTAATAGAAAGAACAGCTAAGCAGTAAAGAACGTCTTTTCTTTAACATTTCTCGCTCGGGTTGTCCTTGGTAAGGTGAAAAGAATGTTTCTCTTGCCTGTGAAGAATTAATCTTGCTCTAAATGAGCAGGAAACTGCCTGCAATCCGGGCTGCTTCTCATGTTAATGACATTGTTTTGGTGGTTATTCCAGTATTACACATTAAGTGTTCCGGTACTTAACAATTATTATACTATTTTCTACTCACACCAGGACTGCAGACACTCTTAACATTTTAGGCAAGTCTAAAAATAAGTAAATTAAACCGTAAACTGTTTGGATTATGATCAGAACTACAAGATTATATAAGATTTTAAGCTTGAGGTATAGGCATTTTTATGAGTAGTGTTTCTTAACTGACTTATTTCAGCTTAAAACCCTTCCTGATGAATTGCTTTTAACATCTTCATCATCACCAGAAGTTTCTTTTCCAGTCTTTAGTCTGCAAATCAGTCTGCCCAGGTTATATATTTCAGAATATTGGCAATGGTTGAGAAAATCTTGGAGTTCAGGTGTGCAGATGCCTGGTTTGCCTCTCTGGTGTGCAGCTCGAACGTCTTTTCGGCTGTTTCAGCGGGTTGGGGGGGTTGGTTTGCTGTATTTGTTCATTTATTTTTAAATACAGCTATTTTCTGCAGATGTTTACACGGCCAATTAATACCGGGGCACTTTTAATAGGTGAAAATGTTGTGGGTTTTTTTCTGCGTGGTGGGTGTGGAAGTGCTCTTTATGTTCAGAGCGATTTATTTTACTATCTGTAAATTGCCCTATGAAATCCTGTAAATGTACTGCGAATGGACAGGAATTTCCAGTGAGTTTAATCATCTTTGTTAAGGGAGTGAAAATATTTCCCCGTTCTGACTAAGATATTTGAAAAAGAGCATCTGTGTTGTTATTAGGCTTTAAAATATTTGTAGATGCTTGGATAAAAGTGGGTGTAGCTTTGCACCCATTTGTAGGAACTCTAGAGATGAATGCATATTAACTAAAGAAGAAAACGAAGTGCCCTGGTCAAGGTTCTCCATGTGCCCTCTAATACACTTCCGAGATAAACCTTTGTGCATGTTTGATTTAAGATGGAACAGAAGATCCTGAAGTCATAATAAAATACTTCACAACAAGCTTCCTATGCCTCTGCTGTAGGTGAGGCAAGATTGTAGGAGAGCTTAACAAGCAAACTTGTGACTAAAAGAGCTTGTTCATCAAAGGAGCTTCTCCTCAGATATTATCTGTGTGCTCCCCTCCCCCAGGGAAGTGTGTTTGTGTTCTGCTGTTTCTGTGATTGCTGAGCCACACTTTGCAGCATTTCAGGAACAGAGAATGGGAGCTTTCATAATTATCTGAGATTTTCAGAACTTAGGCCCCGTGCAGCTGAAAATGTGGGAGATGCTGAAGTAGTTGGTTTTCTTCAACCAGAATCTTACTTTAAAATCTCATCGTTCCTTTGGTTCCTCATAAACTCCTTACTTCCCAACCTATCATCCCTTCTGAGATATCTGCTCTGCCTTTGGTACCTGGGTGGTCTCTCATCATTCTGCAATCTCCTACAGGGAACAAAACCTGTATTTTTTAGAAGTGAGGCTAAAATCATGCTAAAAATCACCTAGGCAAAAGGAATCCTATGAGAAAAGTGTTGGTCCTCTCTATGTCTCCTAATGCCAGATCATTCCCAAGCCACTCAGAAGGTTTTGAGTAATTTAGCTGAAGGAAATAGCATGTCAAAGATACTTTTGGAGTTGAAGTAGTGTTTTCACTGCACGGAGAATGTTTTATTCTCTAATTTTTAATTTATTATTCTCCTGTCTCATAGCGATTATTAGCGGAGAAATGACTTTTTTAATTGTATCTCCCCCCCAAAAAAATTCTATCTAGAACTGTAAAACCTGCTCTGCATGGTATGATTTAAGATATCAAGTGGTTGGGTGTTCTGAAGGAATGGAGGGGGAACATGAGGCTTTTTGCTTTGATTTTACCTGTGTAGTGTCTTTTTTTTACTATCCTTTCATTAATAACTTGGTAAGCCTTGAAAATCCTGCCAAAGGTTTGGGAATGTTTGTGAAATTGTCTCTGCTCGTGTGTTCCCTGTGAGCTGTCCATGATTGTGGTTGGACTCTAATCACTTTATTCACTTTATTGCATGGTAATAAACCAGTTCAGACTTAGTACTGCTTTGAAAGCAAAGATTCTTTTATTTTATCAGAGTGTACAGTTTTTTATATTAAATGTGTTATCATTGGGCAATACCTCAGCACTCCCAATGCGAGCAGGGCTTGTTTTATTAAATAAACTATTCAATACTATTTTGAAGCATAGATTGAGTTATGGAGAGGTTGATGTTATAAATGATCACAGCTCAAAAATATGTTAACTACTTCTGAGTGATCTGTTAATACTTAACAGTTACAAACCCTAAATCTTCTGGGCTCTGAAAAGAGCTGTAATTGTGCTAATGCAACATTAGAACATGTGAGAGAACTCTGCTTTACAAACATTTCCGGAGAGATGCTGCTGTCATGAGTTTATTTGCATCTCTTCCCTTCACACACAAGGCTCTGCTTAAGAAAAAGCTTAAATAAGTTTGTTTGCATGTGCTGGGTGTAAGTTGAGGGGCAGGTGTTCTGTGTGAGGGAAAAGCTCTTTTCTTTCTTCTTTTCTCTTTTCAGAAGAGAATTACTGTTAGCAAGAATAATAGTTTTCAGCCAGGTTTAATGGAGAGTATTTGAATGTTTTTTTCTTTTTCCCATTCCCACCTTTCTGGAATATGGGGGCAAAATCCCTTAGGAGATGGTTTTGGCTGATTAGCAAATGAGGACAAACACATTTTTTTCTTCTCTATTTAACCACAGACATTATTTTTTGTCATATCATTAGTCCTAGGGAAGGGGAAAAATAACAGTGCCTCCAATGGTTTTCATTCCTATTCATTCTACCTTTTCTTCCAACCTTCTCCACTTGTAGTTTTTCCTCTCTGTAAAAAGAGAGAGGTTGACAAGAAATCTGATTGTGGAAGAGGTTTCTTGGTGTAGGAGAGATGCATTTCCACCACTTAATTAACTGAAAGCAGCTTAATGCAAATGCCTGCTTGAGCTGGTTGGTAGCATCCATGAGCCGTTAGCTCTCTGATGTTCCTGAAAATGAAAACTCCCTAAAAAGATCAAGAAAATTACGGATTTTACAGCCAAGTTCTTGCGTGATGAAATCTTAATGTGTTTTTGTTGCCTTGGTGCTTAAAATTCGGCACATCTTTTTTTTTCCTGTTATTTCCATATGGAATTGAAGTGATATTGGATGCCAGTGACTTTATGTGGCATCTCTTGTCTTCTCTCCCTGCACTGTCTGGGTGGTGGTGGAGGGGTTTTTTCTTAGAAACAGTTTGTGGCTACAGTGCCAAACAGCAGAGCATATTTAGGCTTAATCCCACAGAGAATGAATATTTACTGCCATGTTGTTTACGTTGCATGTCTTTGTGGCCAAGAATCCCAAATGTACATTAGATGTGTCAAATCCTTCAGTTGCTGGTGCAAAGAGAGCAGGAAAGGGTTTTTCCATTGCATAATTTTTGTAATGGTTTCACAAGAATTTAATTCTTCATGAAGAAAGTCAACATTCATGGTTTTCTTCAGAATTTCCTTGTTAAAGCTGTAACTGGAAACAAGAAAAACAGACAATTCACTTATTAACTGGAGACATAAATCTTTGGTTATGTGGTTAGAGGTATTAGAAAAACCCTTGGAAAGGAGGGAAGCTTTTGTGGGAAGTCTCCTTGTTCCTGCAGCCAGGAGCAGCTGGAGGCAGCAGTGGCAGTGTTGGGATGGGATCAGTGCAGACTGGGAGGTGGAGGTGTGAAGTCCTCCTTGTTGGCAGCACCTAACCAGAGGTGGCTGCAGAAAACTGGATTTTTTCTCAAGTAGTCCAGTGAAAGAATGTGCCATTTCTATCGCAGCTCCTGTCCCACAGCTCTCCCAGATTAATTAATCCCGTTTGCAGGCGTGCAATCAAAGGAGGATGAGCAGGATGGGGACTTTTACCTCTGTGCTTTTGTGATGTTTTCCTAATTAACTGTGCCAGGATTCCTTCATGGAGTAGATTTGTTATGGAGAGAAGGAGCAAGGGACACACTTGTGTTTGTGCCAGCAGGGTCTGAGTGGTGGCTGTGTAACCCCAAATCCTGGTGACTTCACCACGAGGCACTGCAGGAACAGCAATGCTTGTGGGGTTGCCAACTCCATGTTTTGTCGGGTTTGGATGGGAAATGAAGTATTTCCAAATTCTAAAAGCACCTCGTGAAAGGCTCAGTAATTTTGTGTTCTGCTGGTGTTTCTGGTTAAAGTGGTGCAGGATAATCTCAGGATGCAGTCAGTGCAGAATTGTAATTAATTTTGGTGTTGTGTTTGAGTTACTCACCAGGGCTGCTGGTTGGGAGCTGTTAAACTGCACTGCTTGGCCCTGATGGGATGTTGGGGACTGTTAGTTGGCAAGAGGGCTACAAGTTTTTCAATTAATTTAAATAGCTCCATACCACCTTTGGAGATTCCTTACTTTGTTAAAGTATAACTTCTTTTTTTTTAAGGATTTCTATGAAGATGTAATTAGGTGGCAATTGGATACAAAATGCTGAAATGATAATGTAATTAAAAGCAAACCCCTCTGTACTCTTAACTGTGATGGGCATGTAAGAAATGCCAAGATGCATTTCTCTGCTTTTATAACTCTTTAATTAAATGAGGGAAACATTGTAGTGAATAGATAACAAAGAAGAATGCTATATCTTGCCCAGAAAGAAAAGAATATTTCTCCAATTCTTTTACTTTCTGAACTTTGAGATATTCATCAGCCACGTTAAAACGAAGAAAATGAATGTTGTATTTTGCATTTACAGTAAAGTTGTATATTGTAAATACAGTGCAATTTAGGTATTGCTGTCTCATCTGCTTTTGGTTTTTTGCCTTAATGAGGCTGTTCTCACACTTGGGAGATTCCACTTTCTCTAATGATGTCAGCAAATGAGTAATTTCTGAACATTGACGCCGTTAAAGCTGATACCTGAGAAGTTACTAAAGACATTTAACCTGAAGGTTTTGTTAGAAAGTATCTGCACAATTATTGTGAAAACTTGTAAGAATCTGTATAGCTGAGAATTGTTACTTTTTCAATAGTTTTAACTATTTGTGTGTCTTCCATCTCTAAATGGGATGCACATCAGAAGAATAGTTTTTCTAACAAATTGCAGAGGTTCTTGTGGCAGATTGACTTGTAAAGTTGGATGCTACATCCATCCTTTTTAGAAATGCAGCAGGGACGTGATGGTCAAAAACATTTAGGATATGATTTGTATATTTTCTGAAAGATACCAAACTTTTTATGAGGGTAAGTCAACATGCAGAGGTTTTTGTTTGGTTTCTGCTTGTTTGTTTTGGGATTTTCTTGTTTGTTTGTTTTTTCTAGAAAAAAAAATGGAAATGGGTAAGGCAATTCAGGGATTGTTTTAAAATTTTTTTTGAATGATTGACTGTAGAGGCAGAGAATGTTTTAGAGACGATCTGTGGCTTGTCTCTTTTGCCTGTTTCTGGAATTCCCAGTGAAATGAGGCTGCGAAGGGAACACAAACCCTGCTCAGATCCCAGTGCAGCCCTGATAGTGTTGTGGCTTGTGCCAAGTGGTGTCTAATGAGATGACACAAAGCACGGTCTGAGGGCCAGTGCCAGGAGGCAGCACAGGCAGGGCTGAACCAGAATTCCTGCAGCTTCAGCACTTCAACATTCCCTCATCTCCTGCCTGAGAGCAGGGAGTGTGTGCCATTAGTGTGCTGTGAAAACATGGTCATGAGCTCCTGCCTTGAGCCCAGCCCTGTGCTAAGCTGGGGAAGTGGCCCACTTAGAGAACAACCAACCCCAAAGCCCTCCCTGTCCTGCTCTGGGAACAGAGCAGCATCCCTGGGAGCCCTGAGCAGGGATCTGTGCTCAAGGGTGGTGTGGGCTGGATGTGCTCAGGGAGGGCCAAGGAACAGTCCCTGGACCTGCTGAGATCTGCAGCATAGATAATTCTTTTCTTCAAATGGTGTTTCATGTTTAAAGGTGATTCCTTTGTTTTAGATGAGTGTTGGCAGTTTGGATGCAGGCCTTGTGCAGTTGGTTACTGTAATCTGCTCCCTGCCTGCTTTTAATGTCACTTTTTAAATGTCGCTTCATCATAACGGCTCTGAATAGAAATGGTAATTTCCTCTTTGAAATTACTGTTTAGTGTGGTGTCCACCAAACCTCCAGGTTCTTTCCAGCAGAGCTGGTACCAGTCTGGCAGTCCCCACTCGTCCTGGTGCAGAGGGTGCTGTGTCCCGAGGCTCAGCACACCACATTTGTCCTTGTTAAATTCCATGAAATTCCCGTGTGGCCACCCCTCGAGTGTGCCTGGAGTGACTTCCCTGCCCCTGGCATTGTCTGCAGACTCCCTGAGGTGTTCCACCACCTCCTCCAGGCAGCCAGAAAGGTCTGCCCCAAGATGGGTCCCAGAGGAAGCCCTGGAGGGACCCTGTGGTGCTCCACATCCTTCTCTGGACGCTTTCCTCCGGGAGCAGTTCTGTTCCACCCCAGGCTGCCTCTATCTCCAGATCTCTTTGCTTGCCCACAGAGCTGATTTTAGCTGGGTTTCAGCAGCTTCCTGCCTTTTGGTGCCTCACCAACTTGTGATTTCGAGATGGGTTTTATTTCTAACTGAAGCCTGACCTTATTTTTTCAGGTTGAGAGCTCTTATCTCACCTAGATAACACTAATCTCCATTCCTTAAATGCTGCCTACAGATTGGAGTGGTCTTCATTCTCTCAGCTGGATTTTGAACACTTGGATTTCAGTATCAGCACCTAAGTTGAAATTTGATCTGTTTTTAAAAGCTATTTTTAAATATGACCAATCATTTTATCAAGCTTTCTAACATGAAAAACTGTTTCCTTCTAGGAATTTCCACATAAACAGGGAAGTGGTTTAATTTTGTTGTTGAGTTACAGTGTTGAGTGTACGAGACAAAATTAAACTTTGCAGTAACTGTTAATTTTAGAAATTTTTGCTAGTGTTTGTCAGTAGAGGGTACAGATAGTTCTCTTTAGCTCACAGCAATTACATGATGGAAGAGTTTTCTTTAAATATTTCTGTGTTTCAGGGCTGAAAAACATTTAGGCTGTGAGAGTTGCAAAATGGCACACCATTGTTTGAATTTCTGTACTTTTTATAAAGAATTCGATTATTTCTTTTTCATCATTTGTTTATAAAGCTGCTTTAAAAGTAGCATAGGAAAGACCACTGCCTAAATACTTTTCATTTTAAGCTCTCTGATCTTAAATTTTGGAAAGGGTCTGCTTTGCAAGTTGTCCTTGGGGATAATTAAACTTTATTAATTAACACAAAGCCGTCAAAAATATCATCTTCGATGGCTTTGAAAAATTGTAACATCTTGGTTACATTTTATTTAACTCAGGTTGTGTCCCTGGGACAGACCCCAACAAATGAAGGCTCACCTGACCTCACCCATTTGGGATGATACAGATCAAAAATGAGCTGTTGATGAGTTTCCCTGCACCATGCATGTGCTAAAGCCAAGCTGTGGAGCCCTGATTAATTTGTGAGGAGGCGAATTCAAACCACAAGATGGTTTTGCTTCCATTCCTGCCCCAAACTCAGTGTTTACCACCTCTGTGGGAAACCAGCCCTGAAAACAGAGCTTTCTGGTGAAAGTTTTCTCTTCCTGTTCAGCTGAAAAAGTTCTGAATCACATCCTTTTGGGTCAGGGGCTTCCAGGGGAGCCAGGAGAGCACAGATCTCACTTTTCATTCCAGTGGAAATGGAGTGGATCCCTCATGAACAATCCTGATGCTCTGGTGTACAGCTGGACTTTTCCAGTGGCTTCAAAGCTTTCAGATGGATGGCAAATCAAACACAATTAATTTCCTAAACCTCATTTGCAAAAATATTTCTCTGAAATTTAATAATCCCAGAATTTTTTCTCTCAATGTCACAAACACTTTGGTGCTGGAAGCTCTTTCATTCCAAGTGAAGGTGGGAGAGAGGAGTAATGTGTAAGAGTGAAAAAAATGTCTGTTGGAATTTGGTTTTGATGAACTTTTGGGATATTTGTGAGCTGACAAAGTGTGTTCTGGGGGAACATCTGAACTCTTCTCCCCACTGCCTTCCTTCATTCTGAAGCAGAGGTTCAGTTATGCAAAAGTTTTAGGAGGAAGCTCACAACAACCATGATTTTTAGTTGTTCCTTCAGCAGTTCAGCCAGCTTCAAAAACCTGTTAATCACCTTCTACTCGTCCAAAAAAGGTTGTTTCACTTGTAGGGTATTGAAGAAAACCTGATGAGAGAACAGGGAGACTGAGAGTTCCTCTTCTTTGTATTCCTCACCCACATCCCCATTTTGTGCTGAATGCACTCCCTGCTCTGGGCTCAACCCTCGTGGTTGTTGGGCTTTGGGCTGGGCTCATCCCATCTGCTAAAGCAGCAGAAATGACTGGAAAAAACAGCACAGGGCTTTGTGCACTCTGTGTCTAAGGCAGGAGTTGGGTAAAAGATGATGGAGCAAGGAAAAGGATGGATGAAATAAGGGCTGGCAGGGAGTCTGCCTGAATTGTCCTAGCAAGTGAATTATCAAGGGAAAATGCCACCTCAGTGCTTGAGCTGTTCTGTGCGTGTGTTGGGTGAGAAAGGGAAAATGGCACAAAATTATCATTTTTAATAACCTCCATCTTCAGAAAGAATTCGCTTCTCTTTTTCAGAGTTCTCAGGATCTCGGTGCAGGTCTCCTGTTCTCACAGGGGTTTTTTCCTCTTCCCTTACTCTTTAAATATCTTCATGTCACATCATTCTCTAGGATCCCTAGGCTTAGGATATATCCAGGCAGAACAGCAGGGAGGCCCTGGCACAGGGTGCCCAGAGAAGCTGGAGCTGCCCCTGGATCCCTGGAAGTGTCCAAGGCCAGGATGGGCTCTGAGCACCCTGGGACAGTGGTGAGATGAGCTTTAAAGTCCCTTCCATCTCAAACTGTTCTGTGATTCTGCCATTCCAAGGAATGGGTGATAAAATGCACTTCTATCTCACAGGTTCTCTGGTAACAATGAGGTGGGAACTAAATAAAAGATTCAGGCTGATACAATCACAGAATGGCTGATCCAATGGTCAGTAAAATCCAGTCACATCCTAGGTTTAAGAAAACAGTTTGAAAAGACTATTAGCAACGTAATCTTAGCAGTGTCTAATTTGTGCTACTCAAATTTTAGCTGCAAATATCCTGAGAAGTTTATTCTGAGTAGGCAAACATCAACTTTGTGCAAAAAATCTGATCTGAGAAGAGAACAGACAGCACTAGCAGGTCTGGAAATGATGAGAGGAGAACGTAAGGGATGTCCTTTAGCTACAGAACCCTAATTGATAATGCCTGAATGTACTGAATCAAAGCACTTCACACAGCATCAGGAATCCTGTTTGCAAACAAGGGCTGATCTGGTGAATTTTGTTTATCAGCTGAACAGGAATGGGGCAGATCCTGTCCAGGGTCTGCTCTGAGAGGTCTCAATCCCAGGAGCATCTTCCATTTGCCAGGGGACTGTGTAAGAGCCAGGAAACCTGTCAGGAGCTTGTCAGTCACTGAATTGACAGAAGCCCTAAACCAGGAATACCTTCCAGTCAGCAGAGCACACTTCTGGAAAGAAAAGCTCAGGGTGAGCTTGTGGTGCTGAGAGTTGAGCTTCTAACCGAGTCTTTGGGGCAACACCTAAACTCATCAGCCTTTTGTTACACTGCAGTGTGAAGTCAGCCTCAGGCTGTTGTTGGGCTTTCTTCAGACATCATGTTACTGTTAATCTTCCCTGAAATTCTACATGAGGACAACTTCTCTGCTAAAATCCAAGCATGGGCAGTGAAATGGAGATAAATTGGTCTCTAGCAGCAGTGTTCTGCTGCATAAAGCATGACTGGAAGTCAAATCAGTTTAAAAAACGCAGAGGAAGCTTACATGAGGTATTACCCCAATCGTGGTCTCTCCCAGCTCATCCTCCCTTTTTGGGATGAGAGAAGCCAAAGTTCCAAGGCCTGGGCTGCTATTTCCACCATCCTCTTCCTTTTTCAGTTAACTGTGATGTTCAAGTTGCTTTTTGCTTCAAGCAGAATTTTTGAAGCCTTCCTTGAGATGGTGGCTTCTGCTGAGGCCATCTAGGCCAGAGTGTGACCTGTCCCCACTGGAGAGCAGAGGCCTAGCAGAACAATGGTTTCTTTTGTGACCACCTTCCCTCAAGCAAGGCTGGTCATTCTTGGGATCCATATCCTGAGAGTATCATGTTAAAGCTTTTCTGTGGGATTTCCAGTAGCTGCCTTGTGCTGGAGAGCAAGTATGTGGATTCCTTAAAAAAAGTTATTGGTAATCTAAAGATGGCTTCAGTCCTGGGAAGGATGGCCTGGATGGAGGCATTGAGTCTAGAAACGTAACTTCTGTGGGCAGGAATTTGTGTGTGGGCTCTGTGTTCCCCTCTGAGGTGCTCAGGGCAGCTGCACACTCTGTGGTCAGGATTTCTCCTCTGAGTGTACAGGGAAGTGGGATACCCACGTTCAGGTCATTACCAGCCTTGGTATCTCTGCATAAATAACACTGTGGTTAAATAAACATTGTAAGAGGAGAAACTAAGGCAGCTGGAATGTTCCATCCACCTTAGCTCTGGGACATTACTGCTGACTAGATGCAGGCTAAGGGAGGTGTCAGGCTTTTGCTCAGCTGGGTTTTCAAGGAAGAGAGCTCAGGAAAGCCTCGAATTCCTCATGTGGGCTCCATAACAGCAGACTTGTTCCTGATAGGACAGAGTAAACCACTCCTAAGGGTGCTGCACTGAAAGTTGAATCACTGTTGCTGTTTGGCCACTGATTTACCTAATATCTGTTGGTGTGTTGGCTGTCTGGAGGTAATCATTGTCCTGGGGAAAAAAAACAAACAGCAAAAGCCAGCCAACCAAACAACAAAAAAAATCCAAAAGAAAAAGCAGGCAATTTTTCTTCTCCTTTGCAAAGGTAAATTCTGTTTATTGATCTTACTGACACAGCTGTTTGTGTGCACGTTCAAACACTCATTGACTACCACAGGATAAACACCTGGAGCAGGCAAAACATGAGAATTCTCCCATAAATTTTTTTTTGTTGCATTTGTGAAGCTTTGGTGTTCTTCTGGCCTGCCAGGAGGATTTATTGCTGAGTGAATTCCTCAGCTGTGACAAGAGGAACACCTGTTTCTGTGTGAGCACAAGCACTTCTCCATCAAACACAACATCTGGCAGTAGAAGCCCTTAAACTTGTGTTTATGACTTCTCTGGGTAAGAGACTCCAACTTGGTAATTTCTCTTGAGAAAGTGAGCAATCCCCATGACACCAGTGCTTCTATCTTAAAGAAAATAAAACCTTAAAAATACATCATCCTTCTGCCCCTTAATACCTGAAAAGTCTTCATTTTGCTATTAATGAAATGCATTCTTTTGGATGTTGATATTTCTTTATCGCCAATAGCTAAGAATAAAGGTTCCATATGAGCACATGTATAACTTAACTAAATATAAACAACTTGAAATCTGCTGAGTTATTTTCTGTTCTAAAAATTCCCAGCATCAAACTTGAAGGATTTGCCTTTTAAGCATCATTCTGGTTTAAATCAGGGTGGGAATTAGAAGTGAATAACCCAAATACTGCTAAGTACCTGTAATTTCTCCATCCCAATCCATGCCAACATCCTACCTTTTTGTGCTAACCACGGAAATGCACTCAGGGATGCTTTTGGGGCTGAGCACCTTGATAACTTGCTTTTTCTTCCTGCTCAGCCTGCTGGCCAGCTGCTTCACATCAAATCCACCCAAATGATTGATGAAGGTACTTTAAACAGAAAAAGTACATCTACTAATGATGGGTAATTAAACTGTAGAACTCAGTGTTTCAGAACATGTGGAAATAAAAAATGATCTCGCAGATGGACAAATTCAGGGAGGAATAGTTTGTTCAGAGGTGATTAAACTTGGGTCTGGATGGAACTTCCAGATCAAATAATTCCTGATTGCTGAACGCTTCTGCTAAAAGCCTTTAGTTCACCCTACAGTTTTTATTGTCTTCTGCTTTTGAAATTCTCCTCAAAAGGAGAATTCAGATTAAAATTAGGCCAACCTTCTGTTTGTATGCTGAACTGGTGGCTTAATACCAAAGTGCTTTCCAACATTTGATGTGTTTGAACACATTTGTTTCCTCATCTCCTCACACAGGACAACATTTGTAGCCTCTGACTTTGCACTGAGGACCTTTCCAGAGGCAATATTAAAGCAGTGTCCCTTGCCCTGGAGATTCCTTGGTCCCTGTGGCTCTGGATTGGAAGGGAGCAGTCCTTCCCCTGCCTCCCCAGCTTCTCCTCGGGCTGGAGCCGGTGTGGCAGGAGGGAGGAGGTGGAATCAGCCCTTGTGAGCCCGTGCAAAGTTCACTGAGCTCCGGCTGCCGTCTGGTTTTGTAGAGTTAAATTGTAGCTGCGGTTGTGATTCCATGGTCCTTCCCTTTGCAGCGTCCCCAGGGAGGATCCTGGAGGGCATGAAGGGCAGGGTGTGAGCCGTGGAGTCTGTGGTGGGTTCAGAAAGTGAATCTGTCCCTCTGAGTTTGTGTGATCGATCCCAGGCCGGGTTAATGTCTGAATTCTCTTCACACTCAGCGAGCCTGAAACGTCCCCTGTCAGCAGATTCAGTGCAACGTGCTGCTGGCTCTCAGCTGCCTCTTCTGGGGGTCTTTAGGCACAGTGAGGTTGCAGTGGTTGGGCTAATCCAAACTGAGTGTCCTGGGCTCTTCTCACTTGCTTTCATGTCTCGAGTCCTCTGCTTCGGCTGCTTCTTGATCAGCCACGTTGCTTGAGCAGAACAGATCAAATTTAGTTTGTGTGATTTGTCCTCCTGTATTCATGTACAGACTTATAATTTCCTCTGGTATTAAGACTCATGCATTGATAACTTTGAGGTTAAAATTCTGAATTCCGAGTTCCCTCACCCTGGCCTGAAAAGTCTCTTCATCTTTTTACTGTGTGCTGGCAGCAGAACTCCTTGAATAGCTGCTTTCTCCAGCCTTGGTTAACATGGACTGCTCCAGGCTGGTCTGATTTCCCAAAATGCTGTGAAATCTAAACCCCAACATAATTACTAAATACTAACCCATGGTAGATTCCATGAAGAGATCCTTCTTTGTCTCTTACTCACCTGTGTCCATGTGCAGTGGGTGGAATTCTATTTCTAGGGAATCCTGCATGGAATTTCTAGGGACACTTCCCACTATCCCAGGGTGCTCAGAGCCCCAATGTCCAACCTGGACACTCTTCCAGGAAAAAAGGAGGAAAAAACCCCAGTGAGAACAGGCCTGCATCAAGATCCTGAGAACTCTGAAAAAGAGAAGCGAATTCTTTCTGAAGATGGAGGTTATTAAAAATGATGATTTTGTGCTGTTTTCCCTTTCTCACCCAACATGTTGTAAATGACTTCACTTCTGCCATGGCTTGAGGTGAAGCTGGGAAGTTGTGGGGAATCTGTGCTTATCAGAGAATGGCATTAATAGGCAGAATTGTTGCTTAAATGTCTTTTTTTTAATCTTTCATTCAGCATAGCTGAAAAATTGTCATGTTCTTCTCTTCTTGATGTTCTGGTAATTTCCTAGGAGTGTTTTTGGAGATGTGTTAGCAGATCACCTGTCTGGCAGGTCCCTCCTAAATAAACTCATGCAATATATCCACAATCATCTTTGTCCTCTTATCTTTGAGAGGCAGGAGAGATTTCACCCCATTGCTTCTGGGCACGGGGAGTAGGTGTGGAAAACATGTTTGGGGAACCCTCTTGAGCCTTTTATTGTTGTGGAACTTGGAGTTTTAATCATCAAATTTAAGGCTGTTACTTCATCAGAGTGTCAAGAGGCTTTTTAATGGAGTAACAGCATTCATGTGCTGGCTTTAAATGTGTTCTTCAATAAGAACAAGAAGGTCAAAATCATATCCTGAAGTGCCTTCCAGATTTCAGGTCACTAGATATCATTTTCTTAATTGTTATCTAAATTTAGAAGACAAATTATCTCGTAGTAGCAAGTGCAGTGCTTTCAGCCTAAAGCTTTTGTTTGTGGTGTTGTTTTCTCATGTCACATACATCCCTGATTCATCCATGGACTTTGGATTCCTGCTTTCCACTGAAAGTTCAGGGAGAACTGTCAGAACCTGGCTTTAAATAGCCCCAGTGTTATTTCTCCTAGGCCACGTGCTTCATTCCATGAGATGAGATAATAAAAATTGAAGTTCCTGTAGCTGGAGTTAGGATTGAAACGAAATTTTATTTGCTATTTTAAAAGCAGCTGGCTAGTTGTAGCTATTCTGTCAAATATACCTCATTAAAATTTTGCAAACCAATCCCATGGTTTTGGAGATAAACAGCCAAGCTCTGAGAAAGCCTCTGCATTATCCTGCAGCACTTAAAAAATTTCCTGCTCTTCATAAATACTTGTAATTTGTTTCAACTTAATCGTGGTGGAATTGATCAGATAAGCAAATTGCAAATTGGCCAGAAAATAGATTGCCTTGGTGTGGCTCTATGAGGTACCCAGTTAAATAACAAAATAACACCAAGAAATGAATTTAAATCGTAGTATGTGAGGATATTTTTCCAATTTCCACAGGTGGAGGAGTCTCCAAAGGTGTGCAGAATCTCCCTTTGTTAAACTGCTTTTTGTGGGAGGTTAAAGTTACATTAAAAAATAATAAAAAAAGTGTTGTCAGTAGGCCTAAAGATAGGAAATTCTTTAAATAGCTCAGGCAGATGAACTCCAGCACTCCAGGAACGCCGCAGAGCTTCAGGAGGATGCTGCTGCCTGTGCAGGAAGAATTAAACCAGGTGCTTTTCCACAGCAATTCAATGAAATCTCCACTGTTTGAGCGTGGGCTGGAAAACCTCTGCTCTGCAGCTGAGAATTGGAACAGCCAAGTCGACAAATTGGGGAGGATTGGGGGAAAAAAGGCATTCAGGAATCATCTTTTTGGCTACAAATGTATGGAGGGGCTGAGGAATCTCAGTCCATGTGGAGCCAGGAGCAGCAGGATGGCCAGCAGAGCCTGCAAGGAGAGGGAGTTTCCAACAGAAAGGTATCAGTAGGAATCCTAAAAATCTAAAAATATATTTTTTCAGTGAGTCCTGGTGCAGGGGAGGCTGCACACTCTGCCTGTTCCAAACTGAGGAATTTAACACCGAGATTTTTGAATAAGACTCATCAATTTTGGATTTGCTGCTGCGTTTCAGGAGCTCTCCTGTGGGATGTGGGGCTGCTGTGGAGAACTTGAGCTGAGTGCAGAAATTCCCAGTTTTGTTCTTTGCCTCTGTGGGTTTATAATGTTGTAAATTTTCACAGCTGTTGCCTCAGGGTTTGTAAGATGATGGATTTTTTTTTTTTTGTGGGTTCGTCTCTGCCTGGCTCTTGTTGAAGGGTAGATTGTATGAAAACCTTGGCAGAAGGGAAAACTTTAATTCAAGACACTTTAATAAAATCAATGAAGTGATTGCTAGCAAGTAGGCAAAATCAAAAGTGAGAAGGGACCAGAATATAAGCAAAATAAACCATGGTAAACAAGGAATAGATTACTTTTGTATCGAAAGATATGTATTAAAACACATAAATATTCTGTATGTAGATACACATCATCTCTCCAATTTTTAATTCCCCTTTAAAATGTAGGAGCGAGATAAATTTTTTTATAGCAGGAATATTGAAAGGAAGTTGATTATTTGTCTTCTCAAGTCATTTCCCAAAGCTAAAGAAAACTGTGCAGAAAAATCTTACACTTTATTGCTGCCTGCTGAGTTATGGCCTGAAATGCAGAGGAGCAAATCAGAACTTAATTCAATATTTAGAGAATTCCCACTTTATACCAGCGGTGTGAAATAATTGTTGCTGTTCACCAGGCTTCCTTAGCAATACTTTCTTCCATTCTTTGTCCAGGGAACTCTGCAAGTGTATTTCAAATTCCATCAGCTTCTTTCAAAGTGAACAGAGCAGCTTTGTAATCAGTGATAAATATCTAATTTAAAGATAGTTAAAAATGCTTGTCACATAGAAGCAGATGACTTTTAAGTAAAAGTTGTTTCTACTTGCTTGGGAGGTGATAAGATTGTGGACTAAATGTGATTAATGTTCTTTGCAGATGTTGCTTTATATGCTTAGGCTTTCAAAGTAAAGCAGTCTAGACTGTCTGTCTGCATTCTCCTACAGCTTTGATCTTGATTAAAACTGGTTGTATTACATTTATCATCTTCCTTTCTTGAATGCCAGAAAGTCTCTTAGCCGGTTTTTTGTATCTGTATTTGTTTGTAGAGAAAGAGACTCAATATCATCTCTAAAAGCTGGAGAAATTATATATTTGGATACGTTCAACAAGTAGCAAAAATGGGTATTTTGTGTCTTAAAAGAGTCCTTTGGGTTATTTGGGATGCAGCAAATGTGATTCCCGATGGTAGTTGAGCTCAGGGAGTGATCCAGGTGAGCCCTGAGTGGGTTTTTCCCCTGCTGTTGGATGCAGATCTGAGGGAAGGTGGAGGATGCTTTGATCCTGTGCTGCACTCGCCTGGATTTGTGTCAGCTCTGATATTGGTGATCTGTTAATATCCTTTGCATTCTGCTCCAGCAAGATTCTTCTTCCTGATTTGCACCCTCCCGACTCTGGGGGATGGAGCTGGATTGCTTCAGGCTCTGGAAAAGGGTCAAACACAGCAAAGTACCCAAATAAAGTACATTTTATCAGGGTACAATTTTCAGTTCTGCACGGCTGCAGAAGAGCTGAGGGACAGAAGTTTCCCAAATCTCTGTTTAGGTGTTAAATCTGAGCCTGCTTAGGGAGATGAGCAGCTCCTCATTTGTGTGCACCAAGTACAACTAAAGTGGCTTCTCCAAGATCTGAAATATTCACATTTCTTGTTTATTCCCTTATTTATTCCTTAAGATTGTTTAGGGCCGATTTGAGATCTTGATGTATTTTATGGGGAAGTTTGAAGTGAAGGCAAACCTTTTAATACTAAAACAATTTGTTGGTCAGTCAGTAAAACATTTTTGGGTAATTCCATCAAATATTAAAGTGGATGGGGTTTGTTTGCTATTTCAATTTTCTTGGTGCCACCACTGAGTGCTTTATTCCAGTCTGTTGGTTACAGTTTAGAAAATGTTTGGAGCTTCTAGACCACAGTGGTGTCTTAAATCCAAGTTTGGGAACAGAGCTCCATGAGCTCATCCAATACACAAAACGATGGAGGAGTAACCAGACAATAAGTTAAATAATATTTAGCTGTCAAAAACCACTTGGAAATCCATTATAGGAGGCAGTGAGTTGTGCATTACTCTGGTCATTGCTTAATTTTTTTTCCCTGATCTTTATGAAATGCTAAAACTGTTCTGGCTTTGTTGTGACTTGGCAGTTATGTGTGATTTTTTTTTTTTAAATTTATTTTTCTTTAGTTCTGTAGGAAAAATTAATATTTTTATATAACAACACAGTTATCATTTTGGAGATCTGTAATCTTGCCTGAATGTTGATGCAGTATCAGGGGGAAAATGAATGAAAAGAAAATATTTGAATGCAAGTCTCAGCCAGCAGATCTGGATTGCCTCTGCTTTAAAAGCATCACCCAGTACAGGACTGCTGGACTGGTTGAACTGGAGTTGCTGTTCTAAAGATAGATCCTGGTGTGGTTGGGATCTGTGCAGGGCCTCCTGAGAGTCAGTTCTTAACAAAATTCCTGTAAATTATCTTAATATCCCAAATGAGCACATTGAAAAGTTAACACTGCACTTTTGGTAGGAGGTTTTTGTAACAAATGGGTTTTTAAGGCTTTCTTGCCAAGTGAAATGAAGCAAAACTGGCTCAGCTGAAGACTTGCAGGCAGATTTTTCATTGATGTGCAAGCTATAAACTGAAATAGTTTGGGATCATTGTGCTGTGTCAGGTGTGGGCTGGAGAATCTCAGGGAGTGTTTTACCAAAATTCAATCTTTTGTGGTCAAATGGGATTTGCTAAAACCAATATCCAGCAGCATTTTTTTGGTGTTGTTTTGGATACCTTTCCTGTTGACTTGCATTTCCCTAAGCCTCTGTGAATGGTTCCTAAATGAGATTGAATTTGATTTATTCATTTTTCAATGTTTAGATGCTTAAAACCTTTAAAACATCTTATTTTTTTTCATACTTAGAGATAATTCTGGCAGTTCCTAAAAGGTATTTTTGTGCTGTTAAATGAGACAGTGTAGATTGACATCAGATTTGTTGTCATTCATTCAGAACCAAAAAGAAGAATATTTTAGTCTTTGTTTTCTTTGTTGGATTTTTTTCGTAAATTACTTGATGTTGATAGGTTATTTATTTATTTATTTATTTTAAATTTTAAAATCTGTCTGTATTTATATATATGTATTTATATATATATATAAATCCTCCACATTTTTATTTTAAGGAATAGGGAGATCATTTACAGGTTGCTAGAATTGAACTAACAATTCTTTCCAATAAGGTGTTTTTCCTAAGAAAACAATGAAACATGGAAACATAAACAATTTGTAAGTGCTTTAGGCAGGTAAGAGAAATAAAACTCACTGTCCTGGATTACTTTTGTATTGATTTGATTCTCATGTTAGATCAGAGCTGATTTATTTAAAGGAGCTGGAGTTGCTGCATTTGATGTTTTAATGACAATAAATGTGCTGGGTGGCCAATATTTAGTGTATTTTTAAAGTCTCTACTACAGAGTTAGGCTCTGAAAAGAGTTTTAAAATGGTAATTTTAGATTTTTCCCTTTTCCAGTCAGTTGTTCTTAAAACTCTGATAAGAAATACAAAAGGAGTTAAGTTTTAATATGTATTATGCTGACTTTAATAACCTCCTTTTGGTCTTGAAATGCTTCTCTTTTGGATTTGTTCTCTTGGGTGTCGATCTTGCTTTTCTGGATACCATTAATATTTTTTAAAAAGAGGACGAGTGGATAGCAAAATCTCCTTCATGAGAATCCATAAAGATTAGAAAAAATGGAAGAGAAAACCAATTTTATATTGAGGTGCATGAGGAAGTTGCTTTGTTTTTCCATTCTTTGTTTTCTTCTTCTGAATCTTCAATAAATGTTGTTTTTTATAGTTTACCAGTCACTTATATCCAAATTTATTCTCTGTTAAAACAGCCCTAATAGTGATTTTTAGTGAAATCTGTCCATTCTCACTTTCCTGAGGGAAAGCTCACTTGGAGTGTCTTTGGAGCATGGAGAGGTGATGATGGTGGTTAAAAATGATGAGTATTTAAATGATGCGCAAAAATATTTACTCAACGAAGCCTCCAGAAGGTAGTTAAACTCTGGATTTCCCTGATCCTTAGAAAACAAGTCCAGAATAAGAAATTTGAGTCCAAAAACTCTTTGTCCTCTTCTCTTCCCTCGCTCTGAGGTGCTGCGATGTGCTCGGTGAGGATGAGAACTGAGCTTGGCTAAGCCGAGCTGCAGCTGAGCTCTGGCCTTGGCTTTGGAGCTGGGGCCTGGCAGAGGTGGCTTGGGAGAGGATGTGTTGGCCATGTCAACAGCTCTGCTGTCTGTAAACATGCTTGTTTCAAGCTCTAGAAATGGGATTTTTAACTTAATCTTCAGATTACAGTCTGGCACGGGGAGCAAAATGAGGCAGCCTGAGAGGGGACAAAGAGAAAATCCATTTCAAGTGACAGCCACTTTAGCTGGAGGTAAAGAGGCAGTTTTGCTGGATTGTTAAATATAATCAACACTGATTTCAGAGCATGAAGACACAAATTTTAAAACTCTTTCAGTGTAGACGAGGTTTGGAATTTGATCTCAACAGGAGTGGACAGTAGAAATGGAATTAAACAGATACAGTGAAGTTTGAGGTTATGTAGATGTTTTGCTTTAGGAAGAGAGTTCAGCAGTCACAAACAAATTAGCATTTTTATGCTGATAGGTATTTACTCAGATGTGTAATGCTGCAGCCTGACATTTATTTAAGTTTAGTGGCTGAAGGAAGGAATTACTTCCACTCGTTTGTGCCAGTTCAGCTGTTTGAGGCTGCACAGCTCAGTCGGATTTTTGGTCGTGCTGCAGCTCCAAAATGCTTTTCAAACTGGGCTCTTGCAGCAGAGCAGACACTGTGAGCTGCCAATGTCATCCTTTAGTGATGCAGCTGATCCCAAAATGCTTCTGAAGGACTATTTCCTAGCAGACAAACCCAGTATCCATCCCAGAGAAATCCTTGGGAACGGCTGAAGTCCTGACTGGAGCTCTGGCCAAACGTGTGAGCTGGATGAGTTTGGGAAGTCCTGTTGGGATGAGTGGGGAAATAAAAATGAAAATACAAAACCCCTTGGATCATGGGCTATGTGGAATCAAGCTCAGTGTGGGGATTCTCCATAAATAAGTTGGAGAGTTGAAAGAGGGAGGGGTAAGGAAGGTTTCCAGCTCAATGGAACATTTAAAGGTTTGAATTTTAAACGCTGGGCTATGCCTTTTCCCCTCCACTGTTTGCCTGCAGGTCCCAGGTAATCCCTGTGGGTGTTTACACAAATGTGGGACCTGTCTCTCCTCCTGTTCAGCTGCCATCTGGACAAGGGCAGCTGGAGCTTGTCTGGATGTGCTGGGCAGTGATGTGCATTGACCACGCAGCTCCTGCCCATGAGCTCAGCACTTGGGGAATTTTGCTGGACCAGCTTGAATGAAAAGGATAAAAAGCTGATACTTTAAAAATTAAAAAAACAACAAACCAAAAACTGAACTGGTTGTGAGTATGTTTAGGCTGGGATTTTGGTTGTAACCACAGAAAAAAAAAAGATGGCTAAAGCATTGGAATGTAAATAAGAAGCTTGATCAGCACATGGAGGATAGCTGGGTGGTGTTTTTGCTTGCAATAGCACCGAGTGGGACACGACACCCACAGAGAGATTTGTTGGAGAGCTGAGTTGAAGGCAGAATCACACTGGTCCTGTTGTCTTTTCAATAGTTATATAAGGTCCTGTAAGACAGAAAAAGAAGTGGGGGTTGGATATATCATGTGGAGGAAACATCAAATGTGGAGTTGGATGCTTGCCTCTTAGATGTCTTGCCTGTGTTTTTGTTTGACTTGGTGTGTGGTTCTGTTTGCTTTGCAGTCAAACTGTTCCATTTGCATTGTGCTTGACTGATTTGGGAGGCCAAAGGTAAAATAATTTCTTGTAATTAGCCTGACTGAACTTTTCTGTGATGCTTTTGAGGGGTCAGAAGGGAATCTATGAAGAGGAGACTCCTTATTCCTCTTTATAGATAGGAGTGAAATATTGACACTGATTGCACTGAACAGGATCCTGGAAGATGTTTGCAACAAACAGTGCAGAAGGGTTGGAGAAAATGTCATTTCCTGCTCTTCTCTTACAGCCTTACCAGAGATGGAGATTTGAAGACAGCTAAAATTGACAGCTAAAATGAAGCTTTCCCAATGCTTTTTAATGAAGTGATTAATATGTTCAAATTTCCCATCTCCATGAGGCTGCAGAAATTTCAACCCTCCATTGAAGAAAATCCTAAACATTTCATAGCTCACTGCTGGGAAGTTCTTAGGAAGTTTTGTAGCTCAGAGAAGAACCTCCACAAACACTGACCCCAAAAAGGATCATTTTGATCCAAAATCCATTGGGATTCACAGCTGGGTGCTGCTGAGAGGAGCTCCCTGGATGTGGTGAGCTGCAGGATCCCTCTGGTTTGGGATTCTCAGATGGGAGGAACAACTCTGACAGGTATCTGAGATCATTCCCGGGAAACTCCCTGGCAGCTCCCAAAATAGAAACGCTGCTGGTTGCCACCACCAGCATGAGACTCATCCCTGAGCACGATTCAGAATTCCTGATCCAGTCTGGGTGTCCTTAGGTGGTTTATTTAGGTGCTTAATTGGTGCCTTTCATGCCGAAGGGCCTCTTTTTTTAGTTTAATAACAGCATTCCAAGGCTCCGTGTGGAAATGGTGTCACTCCCGTGTGCAGTGGGAGAGAATCCTTGGCTCCTTCCTGGGCAGCTGCTTCCCTGAGCTTCATCCAGAGCCAGGAGTAGATGATTCCTCCTGGATAATCAGCAGCAGAACCTCAGTTTGCAAGTTTTAATGTTAAAAAGTGAATTGAGGTTTCTCATTATTATTATTATTGGTGTTTGGGGTTTTGCACTGAGGGGAAGAGGATAATCCAAATTGGGTGTTTCTAGCATTAGTGCCTTTTTGGCCCTATTCTATTTTTTCCAACATCTGACTCCTGTAAAATTTAAACTTTTGAGCCCTGTGTTACTTATTATGGGATATTTTAACCTTCTTACAATCGTGCCAGGGAGGGGACATTGGACCAGCAATGCCTAAAAGCCACCAGCACCTGAGGCGAGTGCAGTCCCAAGGCTGTGCCTCAAACCAAACAATTTATAGGATCTTTGGGGCTTTTTTCCCCCTACAGAAACCATCAGGCAGTGGCTGAGAGGTGTTTGTGCTGTGTGCTGCTCACACCTCGCAGTGACAGCAGTGGCATGTTTGAACTTGAAAACATCAGCCTGTGTTTTACTGTGTTCCCTTGAAGTCAGGGAGTGTGAAAAATAACACTTAACTCCAAGTCTCTGGAGATTCCCAAAGCATGGCAACCTTTATCTCGGGAGTAAGCAGCTCTTAGTGGCACTTTAATTTCTACCTAAAGAGCAGAGGTGGCCACTGACCTTATTTCTCCATTTTCTGCCACGTGCTTTGCTCTGAAAGGGTTCTGGAAAACTTGGCCACCAGAGGTCTGGGGGTTTTCCCACTTCCTTAAATCCAGGCTTAAATAAGATATTTGGAAATACAAGGCAGAAAATGGAAGTTCTCTACAAAATCCTGTTACAGCATTATTAATTTCTTCTATCAAACTGCTGGGAGGGACTGAGGGAAAACATTGCACAAGTAATTCCAGCTTTTTTTTCCTTCAGCAAGAGTGCCATGCAAATAAACCCAAGATAAATCTATATATGTAAAATAACATCATCAAGTGGTTAGAGCAGCTGACTGTAAAAATTGTTTTCCATACTGTAAGTCCAGAAGACTCAGTGAAAAAAAAGTTGGTTTTTTTTGTTACTGTCCACCAAGCAAACCAGGGGCTGCAAGGGGTTTTTTAACAATACAGATATTATTCTTCTCACCTTCCCCCCCTTCCCTCTCAGTTCTATTCCCTGGTTTTAGGTGACATCATCCTCCATAATTTCCACTCTCCTGGGAAAGCTGTGCTCTTAAGACTTCGTAGATTTTGGGTAGATCATCCTTCAATTTTCCTTGGATTCTTCTCTCCTTCTTTTTCAGAAGTGTTATCTCAGCTACAGAATTTCATACTTCCATGGCAAGCTCATCCCTCCAAATTTTCCATTTTGAAAAGGTGTGAACTGCAAAAAAGTTGAAATATTTTCCAAGTATACGATGAGATATCTTAGCAAATACAGATTTCTTGTTGTTCCCCCCACTATAATCCTGGAGAAAAAGGCAACTCTTGCTGTACAAAACTCTACACTAAACCTCACAAAGTTCCCCCTGTTCAAGTTGCAAACTCATTTATTTTTTTAAAGACTATTTTAGAAAAAGAAAGCAACTTTCTGGACCATCAGGCTAATCTTTAAATTTTGAAATTTCCCAGGACAGTGTGGCAGCAGTGCAGGTGATTTGTTCCTTCACTGCCTTATCTTTTTGCAGTTCTTGCGTTGCCTGAGTTAATTGCTGCTGTGTTTGGATTTAATGAATGTACTTTGGCTCAGCTCATCTGAAGTACAGTCCTTGTTTGACCTGGGAGCATTGAGAACAGTGAGAATAGGACTAATATTAGTCTAAAAAATCAACAAAATAAGTTTGGGGACATGGTGGTGTGTAAAAGGAGGACAGAACGAGTCCTTTCTCTTGGAACTCAGTTTGCTTTATTAGGCTGGAAATAACTTCTTTCTTCTTCCTTTGAGAAACATTCCCCTGGGTGTTATCAGAAAAAATAGAGAATGATAAAATCCTGCTTCCTGCTTGCGGAAACATCAAAGCTGGGCCTTTTTAGTCTATATTTGTAGTCTGTTCTTAGATATATTTGTAGGGCTAGAAAGTGTTTGAGATCGCTGTGGAAACAAATAGAATAACACATATGGGCAAGTACTGGAAAAAGGTACCTGTGCAGCTACTGAAGTTTTTTTCCCAAGGTGTTATTTCTATTTATGCTGCATTTTCTGTTCTTTTCTAGAACAGTGTGTTACAATTCAGGTATTTTGGTGAATGGGCCATTCTATCTATAAGTTACTCGGTCCCTGTGGTGCTTCAGACCTCTCTGCTCTGCTGGTTTATTCTAATAAACTGCTCCAGTCCTTGAATTTCAGTGCTCAAAGGGCTCAAATTCATCTCAAATATAACACAATTTCTGTTGAAGGCAGAGGTGTCTGCCAGACTGAACTTCACCCTTTAATTCTTTTATATATTTTAAGTTTTCTAAGGAATAGCAAAAAAAAAAAAGTGTCCTTGGCACCATCAAACTAATCTTTGTAGGCTTTTCATCAATTTTCATGACTTCAGTGTGAAAATGTTGTTACATTTCATAAACCAGTGAGAGATCACAGATTCAGTTCCTTTGCCCTTTGTGTCTTTACATGATGTCACCAACTAATCACGCAGCAAAAGCAGGATTTGGGAATGAGGGTAGGACGTGGGAAGTGTTGAAGTCTTCCCTGGAAAAGGAGGGAGATGATCATTATCACATCTCACATAAAGGATCAGGAAGCCACTCCTGCATTCCAGCCCCGTGGGGTTGTGTTGCTCAGTTCTAGGTTTAGTGGATACAGTTGGGTGATGAACTCCCAGGAATTTGTGTCTTTTTGCCCCACTGGCTGTAAGAGAGAATTCCTATTCCATCCAGCACCTTTTCCCAGTGATCCTTTCCTGAATTAAGGCCGTGTTAGTCCTTAGGAGCTGCGCAGAGATTTCACTGTTTGCCCTTTTTTAACTAAAAAACTGATCGATTTTGTTCAGTCATTCTGTCTGATTGAAAAATGGCAGCCAGTGCTTCCAGCTCCTCCTGAGGTGAGGTTTTCCAGGCTGCACATGTAGTCTCTGGTGGAATTGCTCCCACTTCTGCTGTTTCCTGTATTAACAGTGGTTCAGAAGTTCAAGTGTTGCTTTTGTTCCCTCGGTGCACTGTCGTGGATGGACACAAGAGTGAGGGATGGAGCAGCCCTGGAGCTGCAGTGGGCAGGGATATCCAGTGGTATGTGGCTCAGGGTACCCAAACTAACCTCTGTACTCAATGCCTGCTGCTTTCCCAGTGAGTTTTCCTCCCCAGCTTTCACACTTCTCCTTCCATCCAAAGGACGCTGCTGAAGTTTTGCTCGTGGCTTCTTTCAACAGCAGCGTTTTGCTTTTTGAGGTTCAGGAATTGGCTTCTGAGGACCTGGCAGTTCCATGTGCACTTAGAACGAGAGCAGGAGTTTCATTAGAGACCTGCTCTGCCTAATAAATTCACTTTATTGTAAATGCCAGCTGCCCTTCTCCCCTGGGAGCTCCATCCCTGCGGAGGGGGTGGCAGAGCTGGTTGGAAGCAGATGGGCTCAGGGCTGCTTTCTTTGTGTGGTTCCCCTTCTTCTCTTGCCTTGCTTCCACCATGTTCCTACTTTTCTGCCTGGGAAGATTAATCCAGGGTTGTCCTGCTCTGTCCAAGCCTGGGTTAGTCTGGCCAGACCTATTGCAGGTGCCTGTTCAGGTGAGAGGCTCCAGCCAGATCCAAGGTCATTAAACCAACAGCGACTGCTGCCAGTTACTGATTAGAGCATTAATGGATTAAAAAATTAATGGATAAGAAAACCTAGCTATAAAGAAGACAGGAATAAGGAGAATATTTATGCAAAGTTAGTTTTACTGCAGTTCCCGAATTTTATAAAATTCAGCTTGTCTGTGGTCCTTCAAAGCTCGGCTTGGCAGCGGGAGAAAAGCAATGGCACGTGTGAGAGAAATCCAGGACTTCTGCTTTATTGCACTGACAGAACCAAATTGTTCAATCTGTTGCCTCATCTGTTTCTTGCCATAGCTGAGAGTTGTAAAGGTCAGGCCGTGGCAGCACAAGGAATATAATGGTTCCCAGGCTGCACCTCGCAGCGTTCCCAGCTGCCTCCTGCCCCTCTCCCATTGATCCAGGAGCCTCCTGCCCAAAGCACAGCCTCAGCCTATTTTGGGAATGCGTCAGAGGCAGGGCTTTGGGAAGGAGCAGTGTGGGATGCTCGGCATGGGCAGCACTGGGCTCACATCTCCCAGGGCTGCAGCAAGGCTCAGGTGGGAATAATCCTCCTTCTCCTCAGGAATGGATGGGAATGGCTGCCGGGTCACATTTATCATGGACATTTATCGGTGGTGCAAATAAATACATCAAAATCTGCTGTGGGAGACCTTTTGTCTTCCAGTCTGGTCTGCAGAGTGCTGTGTAATGCAGTGTCTTAAAAATATTTAATGTGTAGAACAACAGCACAGGTAAAGTGTTTTGGTATCCTCCTGACCCTTCCTCAGTGTCCTCTGATTCTCCAGCTCCTCCATCCCCCTCTGTTTTCCCTTGGTTTTAATACATGTTGGATGGTGGAGCTTCCATGAAGATTGATGGCACACCCTGGGCAGTGTCTGACAAGAGCAAAGGCAGAAATAAAAGGCAGTTCTTACTCCCTTCCAGTATTTTGTTAACACTTTGGCTTCCCAACAACCTTTCACCTTTGCAGGAATCAGACTGGTGCTTTATATCCCATAAACTCTGAGGTTATCTCCACCAGAATCCCAGAAAGGTTTCCAAGATGGTCACTAAAGGGACTTTAAGGTCCTTTCCAACCCTCACCATTCTGGGATTCTGTGATTCCCTTGTCCCCAAACACCTCTTGGCTTTTTTTGAGGTTTCTCAGGTGAACTCCCTGCTCTTTTGCTCATGAAACAAGATAAGAAGCACAAATGCCTTTTGGTGAATTTTCCTGGCTAAATCTCCTGGTTTGGCAAATATTTTAATTAAATCTTCACTGCTCAGCATTCTAAATTTTCTCTGCTATTGCTATTCATGGAGAAGTATTGCCATGACTTGTTCTTCATTTCTGCAAATCTTGCTAAGTTATGCAAGTCACTGTTTGACTTCACAGAAGATCTTTGTTTTATGTTTCAACACTTGGAATGCTGCTGAACTTTACGTGTTTTCTCTCTTTATTAAAAAGAAGGGAGAGAGGGCACATTGGTACAAGCAGTAAATGATATTTTTATACAGCCTGCGTTTGTTCATGCTCCTGATCCTTCAGAATTCCAGCTAATTGTGCTTCCCATTCCTCCCAGGTGCCATCCTGGGCAGATCAGAAACACAGGAGTGCATCTACTACAACGCTAACTGGGAAAAGGATAAAACCAATCGCAGTGGGATCGAGCCCTGCTATGGTGATAAAGATAAAAGGCGACACTGCTTTGCTACATGGAAGAATATTTCTGGATCAATTGAAATTGTGAAGCAAGGCTGCTGGCTGGATGACATCAATTGTTATGACAGGTGAGTTTTCCTAGGAATTTTTGAAATGGATTTGTCACTGTAAACTCTTTTGCCTCTCCATAATTTCTGTGTCATCCCCTCTGCAACCACGGCTCGAGACAAATGAGTCTGGGAATAATTATCTTATTTTTAGATGCTCGCTTGTGCTTAGGGACCAGACTTCATGTGAGTACTTTGTCTTGTTTGCAGAATAACATGTTTTACCTTCTTAAAAGAACCCACATATTTCATTTCTTCTTTTTTAGTCTGTTAATAATAGATTCTGTAGTGCCTTGTTAGCACCAAACAGTGCAAATATCATTATTGCAACCAGGATGCAAAATTCTCTCGTCGATTTTCCCAAAATCTTTAGAGGAGGAAAGTCAGCACTTTGTGTGTGCAATTTACCAGATCATGGAAGCATTTTGGCAGTTTATTAATAAGCTCAATGGCAGCTCTAAGAATATTCTAAATTTCTAGTTATTTTGTTGATAACAGATGGTCTAGAAAGTACCCACGAGCAGAAACAGCAGGACTTGGGGTTTGGTAGATGCTGACTGAATAAAGGTCGTGACTCTCTTAAGCAATGGTGTTGCAGTTTTCTAAGTACTCTACTGGGTTTTACTGGCCCAAAACATTTATTTTCTGAAAAGACAGAGAATAAAGAAATAGATCCACAGTGGATCTTCATTAAAAAATATTTAGGAATTATTTCAGCGATATTTTAGAGAAGTTTTCCTTTGTGTTTCTTAAAAGTTGAATTGTTAGAAGAAAGCCTTGCAGTCCTTTCTCCCAAATCAAGTTGCCTCCCACCCCAGGATGTTTTCTGCTTTAATGACAGTTTAAAGGTCACCATCTAAAAGAATCCTAAAATGGTGAAATTAAATTCTCCCTTGAGCAAAGGAAAGAAATTGGAAGAAGAAATCAAATGCAGGAAGGATGGGAAGGAAAGAGTTGGAAACTGAGTAACTCTCAGTCCTCATTAAGTAACTTGTGCTAATCACACCCAGTGCTGTGTTTGTCCCAAACAGCCCAAATCTTATCTCTGGAGTGTGAGGTGCCTTTACTGCACTGTGAATTCATGGGGGTGACTCCAAACAGCAGCAGATTAAGGAGATCAAAGAGAAAATGTTCCCTGGAAGCCACAGGACAGGGTGAGAGCAAGAGCTGGCTCGAGGAAATAACCCCAAGTTTTGAGGATGAGCCCAAAACTTCCCTGACAGTGTTCAGCTGTGTTTAAAATCCTTCAATATTTCTTCAGGGCTTTTCCAGTTCTGCTCTCAGGCTGGCTCCTGGTTGCTGCTTTTTCTTTCCTGATGGGAATAGTTTCAGCTTATTTGTTAACAGAATATTAATAAAAAAGCTTTTCCTGCAGTTAATTCAGGGAGTGAAATAAATCCTGTCCCTGAGCATAATGTAGGCAGGGGAGATTGTAGAAACTTTATCATTTATTTCTACAAATATAACTAAATTAAAAATGTCTCCTTCTCACTTATCTCCTGTCCTGTGGGTTTATGGTCAAGCACCAGCTGTTTGATCCCTCATTTGTCCTGTTTAAATCTAGCTGGTGAACTGTTCCTCAGTGTCCTTCTGGTGGCTTTCTTTGTCTTAAAACCAGCAAAAATGTGTTTCTCTTTTAATGAAATCTCATTGCAATATAAAATACCAAAATTGAATTTATTTCATTAGGTTTAGCTGTTACTTTGTCACTGTGTTCTCCAGGGCGATTTAATGACGTTCACTTTGAAACTTTTAAAGATGGCCACATATTTTTCCTTGAACAAAACCATCCCAGCTCGAGATTAATGACCATTTGACTCTTGTCTCCTGCAGGAATGATTGCATAGAGAAGAAGGACAGCCCTGAGGTGTTTTTCTGTTGCTGTGAGGGCAACATGTGCAACGAGCGCTTCTTCTACTTCCCGGAGATGGAGGTCATGCAGCGTAAGTTCCTCCTGGTGGGAATATTCCACACTGGGCTTCTTCAGGAAATCAGGCTTTTCCAGAACTCCCATCCTGCCTTTCCTGCCAGAGGGTTCTGGTAGAGCTCTGAGCATTCCCAGGCAGAGCTGAGGAATTGCCATATATTCCACTTGGGAAGGTGCTTTCCTATAAAATCAATAAAAGGTGCTTCAGCTTTTTCCAAGGGTGAGAAGGAAGGATAATGTGAAATAATTGCCTGGTTTAAGACACAGAAGTTACTGTCAGGTCTTACCTTAATTGTGTGGTTAAGCTCCTGGAAGTGTGTAAATTGTTGGGCTAAAAGCCTTTTCATCCCTGTATCCCTGTGCCAGCCTGGGGATGCTCCTTTTCTTCAAAAAATCCTCTTTATCCCAGCTGGACCTGGAATTTCTCTGTGAATGGATACAGTAACCTCTAAAAAGGGGGCAAGAATTTCCTCCCTTGTAGGTTCTTCCATCTCAGCATATTCTGTGGTGCTGAAGGACAATCAAATAGCCAGACTTAACAAATAATTATTTTAAAAAACAACGGCTAAAAAGTGATTTGAATTTTCTTGCCTGTCTTCTTCCAGTCAGGAATCTAAGCTTTGCTGGAAAACTGAGTGATGTTAATAACTGAGCTGAAAACAGCGAATGTCTCATGTACCAAATAGCCAGAGGAAGTTGTTTATGAAATGAAAGAACATTTTCTGGGAGATTAAAATAGCCTTTGTTGACCCAGGAGATATTGTTGTCATTTTTGTCAGTGGTGCTGCTAAGGCAGTAATTGACATTCTTCCCTCTCACGAGCCCTCTCTTGCCCCAGGGGGCTGTGGCTGCCTTGGAAGCAGCTCCAGCTTTTCCAGAGCCTTTTTTGAGGTCGTGTGGAAGTGTCTTCACCTGGAGAACTCCTCCTTCCAGGTGAACAGCAGAGCACAGAGGTTCTGGCAGCTTATTTCTGCCCTGACTGAGGCTAAACCTCTGTATGGATTGTTTTTCATTCATTAGGTGATGCATCCTTGCAATCCCCTGGGAATACAAGCACCCCTTGTCCTCTGTTGGCTGCTGGGGGTTGGAAGCACAGAATTCCAGCATGCTGAAGTGTGAATCTGAGATCTCAGTTATTCCCATGCTTTCCAAAGTGCTACCTTTTAACCAGGTGCTACTTTGTGCTGGCTAATCAGCTCCTGGGAGCCTGCTGTGCTCATGGCAGGAGCTGTTAGAAAATCAGCCTGCTGCACATTTCAACCACTGCCTGGTTTTGTTCCTTAAAAGCTGTGTCCTTTTTGTTTCCCCTTCAGCAACTTCCAATCCTGTTACACCGAAGCCACCTCTGTTCAACACCTTGCTCTATTCCTTGGTGCCTATCATGGGAATTGCAGTGATTGTGCTCTTTTCCTTCTGGATGTACAGACATCACAAGCTGGCCTATCCTCCCGTGCTCGTTCCCACCCAGGTGAGCCTCTGCTGCAGGATTTGGGGTTTTTTAAGGGCCAAACCATTCCTGAAGGGGTCTCATGGCTGGTCTCTGTTGCCCTCCTGGTTTCGAGGTCCTAACGCTTGCTCTCCCCTAAAGCAGAGAATTAAGCTTTACTTAAACAGCCTTATTAATTATTTTTTGATGACTATATCAGCAACTACTTCGTGTTTTTATGCATCTGTTTGTTTGGGAGGAGAAAAAATGAACACAGAGGGCACAGACACAGTGAAGGGGTACTGAGGACTGAGCTGTAATGCTTGGCTGAAAACAAAAAAGGAGTTGCTCTTTCATCTTGGCCTTTTGAGGTGTACAGAAAATAGTAGCTAATAGAGGATGAGCTGTTTCTAAGGAAGCGTGGAGCTGGAATACAGGTGCAGTTAAAGGGAATGTTGAAATCTTCAATCACAGCTCCAGGGCATAGCTCAGCTCATGGATTGTGATTCCTGTCATCTTCTTCCTCTTGTTTATGTATTTTCTGCTTTGTCTTGAAATGTTTCAGTTTTAGGGGTTGTTGGTGTTTTATTTCAAAAGGATGATGAGGTTGTGGGCTCCTCATTGGAGTGTAACATGGTTGTGCTGCATCCAAACAAACCTCCCGTGGCTCTGGGTGTGCAGTTCCTGCTGTGGGGAGGCTCCAGCTGATCCTGGAGCCATAATTTGTGCTAATCCTGGAATTCCTCTTCCTTCAGCTACATCTGCAGATCCAACTGAGATTAGGAGCCTTTTATGGAAAGAGTTAAAACAGAAAATTCTTGAGACCAAAGCAGAAAATGTAGTTGTGGAAATAGAGAAATTATTTGGATTTTTGCAGTAAGAATCAAGCTTCTAAGTCAGCTCAGTGACCAGTGACTTGTCCTACAGTGATGTTATTTATGATTAAAATGACAACTCCTGTTCTTTTGGGTACGACTGCCAAGGATTGATCTGTGTGTGCTCCGTGCTCCCAGCTCCTGGGATATTTTCAGTGCTGCTGCTTGACTGGAGGGTGCTGCAGCAATCAGGATTGCCTGGGGTTGATAACTCGAGTGTTTTGGTTTCAGTTTCGCAGTAATAGATAAGAGGAATTTGGGGAGAGGCAGTGGACATATGTTGTTGCCAAATGAAAAGAACATAATTTAGAGGAAAAAAGTCTGTTTGCTGTCCTTGCGGAGAGGATTGCAGCTCCTCAGACTCCCTGCAATCTGTCAGCATAATTAGTTCATCCAGCTCCCATTTTATGGATTTGGGACTTCACATCAACCCAGTGGTCTTTGCTGGGAGATCAAATTCATAACTGCTAATTGTGGGGATAATTCCAGTGTGGGATTGTCTTCCTCAAGAAATGAAGTCATGGATAAAGCCATAGAAAAGCAAGTGAATGTTAAATATGTGTGGGATATCAAGAACTTGAATTCTGATTCTCCCTCCTTTTGCTGCAGTTTTTTCCTTGCACAGGTTGTGTTTGGGGCAGGGAGGACACCGAAATTTTTAATAAATAGGGTAATCAGCTGTTGTGTTCATGCTCAGATTGTATCTATGGGATAAGTGCTCCTTGGTGCTTGTGGGGCAACAACATTTTCCTATCTTGTGGTGAACAGGCATTAAGGCTCATGTGGAAAGTCAGGAAAAGCCACTTCTGCCTGAAAAACTACCCAAATTATTATGTAAATCCAGTGTATAAACACTCTCCCATATGCAGCAGAGCAGTGGTTCCCACTTTAAATTTGATTACAGCTGGTTGGAGCAGGAAGGGAGGGAAACCATTGGGAACTTTATAACCACGAATAAACTCTGAAATATTTGTGCACTTAATCTATTAACTGTTAATAGTATATTTAATAATTGGGTCATGAGTGGAGTTTGTAGGCAAATAGATTTGGTTTAAATCTTTGTGTAGCAGTGGTGTAATGGACAGGTCGGATGTACAGCAGGAAAACCAGGGATTGCTCCGTGTGAGATACAGATAAAGCTTATCTGCTTTTCCTTGGTTTATTCCCAGAAACAATGGGAGTACTGAGCTGCTGCCCTGGTACCAAACTTCCAGTAAAAAATGAAAGGATGGATGAGGAATAAGCAAAAGATAAAAATGAGGAAACGCTAAAGGATGAGAAATGGTGGAAGAATTAGAAGTGATAAATAAAAAAGAATAGAAGCGGTGATAAAAAATGAGAGAGCAAAAGGGAAAGAAATAGTTTGGAATATTAAAAAAAAAAAAATACTTAAACTGTGAGAAATGCTTGAACCTGTAACGAGACATAAAGGACAATTAGTCTTGGCTTGTTTGTGCTGCTCGCTGTGCCTCAGTGCTGTGTGGGGAACTCTCCAGTGAAAGCTGTCAAATCCCATCAAATCTGTCACTGTCTGTGTTCTCAAATGAGTTATTAACAAATCCATGTTTGCTGAATACATCTGTGTGTATGGAAAACACTGAAGAACTCTTCTGTCTCCTTATTCCTGTTTGATTTAGCAAACCTAAATTCATCAGCTGATAAAATCTATTGAAAGGCTCGGGGTTGGTATTTTCAATATTTGAGTGTGTGCAGTTTTGTGCACAAAGAGCTGCTGGTTCATTGTCACTGGGGGACACTGGCAGTGTGCTCTGGAATCAGGGGTGATCCAGGTTTCTCCCCAAAAATTCCTGATAAAAGCAGAGTGTGGATGGCAGGGAGCTGCTCCCTTCTCCCTGCCGTGCCTGGAGCTGGGGCCAGAGCTGGCAGGGCAGAGTGCAAGGGGCTCTTCCCACTCTGGCAGCTGCTGGGTGCCACTGCCACCCTTCCACCAGCCCCACTCGGGGCATGGCATCTCCCACAGCTCCCCCTGTGTCCCACCCACCAGAGCTTTCACCCCTAGGTGCCCAGCTTGGAGAGGTTTCACTGCACCACAGGTGCTTTTTTGGCTTTGGGTTCGTGTTAAAATGAGAATTGTGCCGAGAGGCTTCAGAAAAGGCTTTGCAGATTCACTTCTGGTCTTCATGACTTCTTTTGGGGATTTCTTCTGAAAGGGTTGAATTTTCTGGCGTCAAAGATGCATCAGGGTTGTAAGAATTCCTGAATCTACCTGATGCACTTGGAATTTCTGGGATCATTTTTCCACCCCAGGAAAATCTCAGTTTCCTGCTGAAGAATGAAGGAATTTAATCAATTGCTCAGGTTTTTTCCCATTTTGGCCTTTCAAAAACCACATTTTTTTTCTTGTTCTTGTTACAGATATTTTAATAGAAACATTTCAACCCTGGAAAAATGCAAGGGAGAGGTGTTTTTAGAAAGATTCAATCCAAACCTAGGAAGATTAATGGCTACTTGAAAAATACACACAGAGAGAAGCCAGGTGCTTATAGGAAATGGGAAAAGAGATTGGAAAGTTATTGCAAATCAGGAGTCCTGAATGTGCAGTGGGTGAGGAACTTGAAACTGGGTCCCTTTTTTTTCCTAATAGAATCCTTGGGCTGGTACAAGTTCAAATCTCTGCCAGAGGGAAGAATTTGTGTGACAAATACCCAAGTGCAGCTTTTACAAACAGGATATGGTTGTGGGTAGCCCAAATTTTGGGCAAAACCCACAGTGCTTAGGGGTTTTATTGGTCTAGGTGGTTACAAATCTTGTAACAGAGCCCTTGGAGTTGGTTTTTGGGCAGCATAAACAGCAGGGAGTGTGTTTATGTACATTTGTGTGGGTGACAGAGCTTTTCAGGGGGCTTGACTGCTCCCAGTTTTTATTTATCAGAGTTTATTCCTGACCCAAATCTCAGATTTGCATTTCTTTTGTAGCCTGATAGCCTTAAACTTGGATTTCTACTGGGAGCCTGAGGTGATGCTCTGTGGGCTGAAGGGGAGGACGTTGGTTTGTAATCCGGAGGTGTTAATGAGCATAAATACATCTTTTTAACATTTCCATGTGTGTGGAATTGATCCCTGTTTGGGGGAAGCTGATCCCTCGAGGGAGGAATGAGAGGTTTGGGAGAGGACTTGTTTCTCAGAGCTTCATTTTTGCAATTTCTCATTACTGGGCAGAGCACAAAGGTTGAATTCATACATATTTCTGCTCCTTGCCGAGGAATTTCGGTGGAGGAGATCCTGGTGGATCCCAGTGCTCCAAGCTCTGGTACAGGATTTATGACTCCATTCCCCAAGGAATCCTCCAGCCTCTCTGGCATTAATTATTTGGAGAAGTGTGTGCTCAGCACTCTCCAGGCCCAGGGAAAGGCACCCTCTGGCCCCACACTCCAGAGCATCCTGAGGGTGTGAAGGCAGAGAGGAGAAAGGGATGGCAGCTGGAGACAGGGGCTTGAATTCCCTGCTCTTCCCACATCCATCCCATCCCATCCTGGTGTAGAGGACAAAGGGAATGGCTCAGGTGAGTCACAGAATCCTGGAATGGTTTGGGTTGGACTGGAACTTAAAGCTCATCCAGTGCCCACCGTGCCATGGGAGGGACACCTTCCCCTATCCCAGGCTGCTCCAAACCCACTCCAGCCTGGCCTTGGGCTCTGCCAGGGATCCAGGGGCAGCCACAGCTGCTCTGGGAATCTCTTCCAGACCCTCCCAGTCCAAAGTGCAGGAGGAGGAGTGGAAGCATCTCCACGTCTGTGCCGAGGTGGCACCGAGGTTGTTCAGCCAAAGGGAGGAAAGCAGCACAAACAGGAAAAATGGGGAAAATTTTGACATCCTGCGACGTGGGTTTAGCCTGGATTTCGTTCCACAGCCTGTGGACTCTTCCTGGGATTGTTTGAAGGAATCTTTAATATTGCATTGATCTCACTCTTTGTGTCTGCTGGGCGCAGTGTGTTTGAGTTCCCCCTCGAGTTACAGATTTATTCATCCCGTTCGGTGATGGAGCCCAGATCCGTGGGGCCGTTTGGTGATAAAGTTTGATTCCCGTTGGGCCATTGGAAGTTTCCCGTTCCGGGCAGCTCCAGGGATGGGAATTTCACTGGTGCGGCGCTGCCCTCTCGCGGGCAGCGGGGAGCGCTGCAGGGAAGGAGTTGGAATTTGGCATCCCCGGGGGTTGGAATTTCACCTTTGGAAGTTCCACACGGCTCTGTACTCCTGCAATGGACATTTCTTGATGTAATTATAAAATAATTCCGGTAATTTTCTATATATTAATCCTGTTTCCCCCTTTTTTCTTGGCTAACAATGCTGGATTTCTTTGATTGTTGTTCTAAATGATCTCTTAACTGGTACGAGAAAGTTTTGCTGTCCCCGTGAATATTTCTGTCATTAACTCACAAATAATTGACTTTGTCTCCTCTAAGCTGTTTTTGCATCCCATTCCTGGTGTAAATAGTAATTTCTCTTGCCTGTGTTTTTTCCCTCTCTGCAAGCACGCCTTTCATATAATGATTGAGGTAAGAGGATGTTTGTTCCTGGCTCTGGGGCTTTCTGGGGATGTGGGAGATGTTGTTTGGAATTGTGATTTCTCACTATTTTGGACAAGCCATCTGTCAGCATGCGTGGTTTAAAAATGCAGCTTTAGCCTGTGGTTCGTGGATCTAAAATTCCCTGGAGTTGCTGCAGCTGGTGGGGTCAGTACCTGCAGTGTGGGGTTGATCCTGGGACACGAGGACACAGCCAGGGGGATCCATCACCCAGCACGGGGCTTTCCCTGGGAGCAAAGGGCTCATCCCACCCACCCCTGCCCTGTCCTTGGGTCTCCATTCCCATCTCCCACCTGGAATCGCCCACTGGAGCTGTGTGATCTCCACCTGCTGATCCTGGGATTTTGTGTGGTGCAGGAACTCACACAAATGGATCATCTGGAGGAAAATAAAAGTATTCCTTCACTGCTAAATCTCCACTTCATCTTTCCCACTGACATGGAGTTATTTTTATTTGTATTGAACTCCAAGTCACTGGGACCCCTTGGTTCACAAACTGGGGCATTCCTGCTCATTTTCAATGGGATACTGAAAACATTGAGATTTGAGGTGTGATAAAAATGCTCCATCTCTGTCATCATAAACTTCTCTAATTAATACCTGAAATACCTTGGAAATGCACTTTAGAAAAAAACCCAAATGGTTTAAATGTCTAAAAATGTAAATATTTGAATCTTTTCCTGACTGTGCCTCTGTAAAGAGTTCCCAGAGTTCCTTGGATCTCTGTTCCGTGGTTGGCTCCCTTATCCCAGTCAGGGCTGCAGGCTCCTGCCTCCAAGGAGCTGCTTTTACTGGATTTGAGTCCCACTTTTGCTGAGCTGCTCTCAGATCTCAAGACCCATTTTTGAGGACACTTAAGGAACCCCAATCCTGGAAGTGCTCCTTCCTTAAGGAATATTTTCCTTAAATATTCCTTATTTATTCCTATTCCTGAGGGAAGGGGCAGGAACAGGGAATTGTGCCCTGGATTTTTTGACAGCTGGAAATCTGGGAGCCCAATTTATCCCCATCCATTTAATGCCATCCCTGCTGGCATTCTGGCCTTGGCACCACAGAGATCAGCCCCAAAGCCACACAGGAATAATGAACGTTAAACATTTTTTTCCTTGGAGCAGAGCGAGTTGGAAATCTTGTCAGGGAATGCATCCATGTAAAAATAATCCCTGGAGCTGCAGAGTTTGGAGTTAGATTTTAACCAAGGTGAAAAAATCAGGGAGGGGGAGAAAGGAAAAGTTTCCTTCTGGTTGTGTTGACAGCAGGAATTTTGCTTCCCACTTGGAAGGGCTGTGACAGGTGCTGGGAAGGTGTTGTGGAGAGCCAGGGATTTCTAGGAAATAGGGAATTTGGTGTTTGGGAAGTGCTGTGGCCTAATGGGGAATTAGGAAGCACCAGGTGTCACTGCCACTTTGGCTTCCAGCTCTTGGCAGAGATGCTGGAACTTGGTTCAGCCAGTCTTGGAGGTTTTTGGTTTTCCTGATGGTTGGGGAAGAATTCAGGCACCAAGTGCTTCCAAATCCCAGCAGTTTCTTGGGAGGAGGGTGTGGGAAGGAAGGGGAATCCAAGCCACTGGAGCAAAGGGGGATTTGGGGTTATTTCCCACAAATTTCCCTGGTTTAGACAAGGCAGGAGGTCCTGAACTTAAACAGTTCATTAAATCAGGGTTGGCTTTGGGGCATGAATTTGAGCATCTTGTTCCCACTTTTCTCTTCTAACAACGACAAAGTGGATTTACAAATCTTTGTTTAGTACAGTTTGTATTTTACAAATTGAGGGCACTGCTTTCCCTGGTGCCTGGGATATTCCAAGAGGGCTCTGGCAGGGAATGAGAGGCACCAAGGGAGGGAAATCTTCCCTCTCAAACTTCGTTTTCTGTGCTGCAAACGTTGGTGTCACAACTTCAAATGCTGTCACATTGACAAAAGGATTTCCTCCTTTTTGGGGACAGTGTTGCAGTGTGTCTCTCATTTGAATTTCAAATGTTATTTTTTCTTTTTCTAGTTATTAATTTAACCTAGCAATGAGGTTACTCTGCTCTGAATCTTTTTCTGACACTTGTTCTTTTTAATTTATTTGTTGTTGTATAAGAAAGCAGAGAGTTGGATGTTTATTCCTGCACTGAAACTACTCAGGACTTGTGTTCTCAGCACTTGTCTCCATTACCCCCCCCAATAAAGGGTTCTTAACCCCACAGTTTGTCACAAAATGTGTCTTTAACCTCACAGGATTTTATGGTTTTGACAGAGGTGCTCAAATATTTAACTCTTTATTGAGTAGAAGCAATCTCCTCTGGTGGTTTTCATTCTCCTGGGAACAGCTTTACAGGGGCTCTGTGGGGAAAATAGAGGGAAAAGGAGATGTTTTGGAAGCTTTTTGAAAACTTTGGGGTTGTTTGTCAGGGTTTTTATAGAGGGACAGGCTAATCATCATCAGGACAGGACAAGATCATCTCAGCAGTGTAACTGCAGCTCCTCTGTGGGCCCAGCCCAGGGCTGGCAGCTCAGGAACACCCTGGCCAGGCTGGGAGCAGTGAGGATGGGGCAGGAGGGGCTCATCCCACACCAGATAAACACAGGAAACCTTCAGAGCATCCAAGGGGCTCATTGCAATTGCAGCTCTTAACAAACGTAACAAGTAAAGCTTGATTATCTTTGTTCCTTCATTTCTGCTGTGCTTTCTTCCCACCTGATTAGGCTATTCCTTAATTTCTGCTGTGCTTTCCCACCTGATCACATTATTCCTTAATTTCTCCTGTGCTTTCCCACCTGATCACATTATTCCTTAATTTCTGCTGTACTTTCCCACCTGATTCCATTATTCCTTAACTTCTGCTGTGCTTTCCCACTTGATCCCATTATTCCTTAATTTCTGCTGTGCTTTCCCAGCTGCTCAGGCCATCCCTTGGTTCCTGCTGTGCTGTCCCACCTGGTTATTGGGGTTTATCCCATCCCTCCTGAGCACCTTTCTCAATCCCCTTTGCCATCCCTGCGGAGAAGGGCTCAGCTTTGTGCCCAGATGTTTGGGGAATTGCTGCACTGGGAATTGATTCCAGGCTCTCCCTTTTACAATCCTTTCTCTGTAGTGCTGTCAGGGATGACAAAAATAATTGCCATTAAGAACAGCAGCATTAATTAATGGTCTCACCTGATTGCAGGATCCTGGGCCTCCCCCACCGTCTCCGTTGATGGGTCTGAAGCCGCTGCAGCTGCTGGAGATCAAAGCCAGGGGGAGATTTGGGTGTGTGTGGAAAGCTCAGCTGCTCAATGAATACGTTGCAGTCAAAATATTCCCCATCCAGGTGAGCAGAACTCTTGGGGTCTTGGGTTGTTCCTCACATTAAAGCAGCTTTTCTTGGCCCAATAATTCTGTAAATCCAAATGGAAATGTCCTTGAGGTGTAAAAGGTGCAGGAAGAGCTTTAGCAATTTATTTTAGTGCAGTAAACACATTATTGGAGCATAAACCCTGTGAAATGTGTGTTTCTAGTCATAAAATCATTCAGCATCCGTAGTTTTAAGCAGCTCTCAGCCACCTCTTGACCAGTTAATAATCAAATTAAATTGTACTTAGAAGGAATGTCCTGAAATGCAAACCCTAAAGAGATTGTTCCAATTAAACCTGCCTCAATTAAGTGCCATAACACTTACTGCCCAGCGAGTGCCCTCGGAAAGCCCTGGCTTGGATTAAATGGATTGAAGAATTTTGTGAACACAGAGTGATGCCGAGTGGTGATACTGGGATGGGTTTTACATTCATTAAAGCACCCCCTGCCACTCGAGGTGCAGGAACATTGCTGCCAGGGGTGTTCTTTGGGCCCTGCTGACTCCTGGCCTGGCTGTGCTCCTTATTTCGGTGTCCCATGTCCCGAAAAGATGAAATGAGGCTTCTTTCTGCTGTTTCAAAGCTTGTTTATTTTTCTTTCTTACCAAAGTTTGGGAGGCACAGACTGTGCTGTGACCTCCAGGAACACGAGGGCAGAATGGCAATGGCTACCCAAAGCAGGTAGCTTTTATATCTATTATCAACCAGTTAGAAAACTTTACCTATCTTATTTTGTTCCCAAAACCAGTGAATATCAACCTCATTGACATGTCTCCTCTACACTAAATTCCATCTACCAATTAACAAACCACAGGAACTCATGTCAGAGGGAAAAAGGAAGAGAAAAAGAAGAAAGAAGATGAAGAAGAAGCCAACACCCTAGAAATCTCCATGTTGGCTCTATATAATATACAGAGCAAAACCTAAAGACTCCAACTCCACACTCTGTGGTGCACTAAACAACATCTCCTCATTGCTTTGGTGCTCTCAGCTCACGCAGAATTGGGGGTAAATGCTCCCATGAGCTTGGTTCACAGGCCAAGCCTTTTTTGAGGAGCTCTGAGGGTAAAACAAACACCCAAAGGAGCAGGAAAATTTCCCAGGCTTTTCCTGAACTCCAACAGCTGCTGCTGTTCCCCAATGGTGAATAGACACTGCAATAAACATTGTTCTTGCAGCAGAAATTCCCTGGATTTTTTGACAGAGCATTTCCAACCGCTGGGAGCAAACTCCCCGCAGGGCCAAGCCCTGGTATCCCATCCCTGATGGATAGATGAGGTTGTTGCTGCTGTGCTTGCAGGACAAGCAGTCGTGGCAGAACGAGTATGAGATCTACAGCCTGCCTGGGATGAAGCACGACAACATCCTGCAGTTCATCGGCGCCGAGAAGCGAGGATCCAGCATCGACGTCGACCTGTGGCTCATCACCGCCTTTCACGAGAAGGTGAGGCTGCCCTCCATGGGCTCAGGGCTCCCTGGGTGAGGCAGGGGGAGAGCAACCCCAAAAAAAGTGTCACAGACGTGGAGTTGAGGCAAAGAAGGAAGAAAATTGAAAGCAGTTTTCACTTAGCTGCTCGCTTTTCGCTGGGCGGGAGTTTAGTTCAGTTCGTTTTCAGACAGATGAGGAAGTTGTCAGATTTTACTGACAGAGGAGTTGTTTTAGGACACAAACAAAAGTTAATTCTACCTTTTTTTTTTCTTTTTAGAATATCTAAATATCAAATATTAGAATATCTATTAGATATATCTAATATTAGAATATCTAAACCTAGATATCTTTTTGACTATCCCCTACCTAAACCTGCCTAAAATAAATAACCTCCCATCTTGCAGGGATTGGGAGGGGAGGTTATTTTTGGTTCACTTGTGTTGGTTGATAAGAATAAAAATGAAGTGATATAGATCAATTCTCTTATGACAACAACAGGGAGAAACACAACTATGGTTAATCAAGAATATGTGCAGTTTTATGTTGAATCATTTTGATCTTAGATTCGTTCAGAGTGTGTATTTGACTCTGAAACTGTGGTGTGGAATGACTTCATCTCTGTTATTCAGTGTTTCACTCTGAAACTGCTGTTGGTCCATGAGGAAGGACAATCAAAGCTCCTACAGTTTTTCCCAGAGCTCAGGAGGAACTGCAGGTTTCCTCAGCAGTTGCAGGATTTCTCAGCAGTTGCTGGTTTTCTCAGGGATTGAGGTTTTCTCAGGAGCTGCAGGTTTTCTCAGGGATTGCAGCTTTTCTGAGGAGTTGCAGGTTTTCTCAAGGGTTGCAGGTTTTCTCAGGAGTTGCAGATTTTCTCAGGAGCTGCAGTTTTTCTCAGCAGATGCAGGTTTTCTCAGGGATTGNTTGCAGGTTCTCTCAGGAGTTGCAGTTTTTCTCAGGAGTTGCAGTTTTTCTCAGGAACTGCAGGTTTTCTCAGGAGTTGCAGGTTTTCTCAGGAGGAACTGCAGGTTTTCTCAGCAGTTGCAGGTTCTCTCAGGACCTGCAGCTTTTCTGAGCAGTTGCAGTTTTTCTCAGGAGCTGCAGTTTTTCTCAGCAGTTGCAGGTTTTTCAGGAGTTGCAGTTTTTCCAGGAACTGCAGTTTTCCTCAGGAGCAGCAGGTTTTCCTGGCTAAGTGGCACTGAGCTGGGTGTGTGGCTGTTTGGCTGCAGGGCTCCCTGACAGATTTCCTCAAGGCCAACGTGGTGTCGTGGAACGAGCTGTGCCACATCGCCCAGACCATGGCCCGCGGCCTGGCCTACCTGCACGAGGACATCCGGGGGCTCAAGGACGGCCACAAGCCTGCCATCTCCCACAGGTAGGGGCCTGGGAATGCCCTGGGAATGCCCAGGGAAACAGGGACACGCGGGAATCCTGCCTGCAGCCCCTCACCTTTAGTCCCTGCAGGAATTCTGTGTCTCGGTGTTAGGAGCCAGCACAATGCGTTTTCCCAAGGGTTTTGTTTCCTGCTATGTCACTGCACACTTGGATTACAGCATTTTCATTCCATCTCCCTATCCCACGTGCATCATCCACATCCATTTACCCACATATCCATCACACATCTGTGTTTATTTTAAAAACAAGCACAAAATTACAGTTCCAACTGTCTCGTTTCTTCCTGTAAGGATAAAGGTCTGCAAGGTTTTATTATTACTGTATTGTTCTTTAACTTATCTATTTCTTTATCATTTTCTTGCCTTTCATACCATAATGTCCCTTGTTTTATGCCATCCCTTTTTCCTTCGAGTTGTATCAGTATTCCATGTTCTAGGTCTCTAATTTGTGGTTTTTTTCTTGAACTTGAAAGGGACATCAAAAGCAAGAACGTGCTGCTGAAAAACAACCTCACGGCTTGTATTGCTGATTTTGGTCTAGCTTTAAAGTTTGAGGCTGGAAAGTCTGCAGGAGACACCCATGGACAGGTAAATCCTGGTTTATCTCCAGGAATGATCCAGCTGTTACCTGGATTTGAATGGGAATTCCCCCTCAGGCTCATTGCATGGCCTCTTCTCCCTTTTATCCTGACTGGAAGATTTAGACAAGAAGTTTTGTCATATTTATTAATTATTTAATTACTGCTCAGAAACTGAGGGCTGAAACTTCCAGGATTTCCTCCTAAGGCAGGAATAACCACGGCCGTGTTTAATCTGGGACAAATCTGGGTTTTGTTTGGCAGCAGCCAGGGTGCTGCCCGTGCTGGGGCTGATTCTGGGTACAAACGTGGGTGTTGTGCTGCCCTTGCACAACAAGGGCATGTATCTCATCCATTTATTTAACTGAATACTATTTAGGTTTGCTGTGTCAGAGGAATATTTGAAACCTTAAGCATGACTTCCTTTTTTTTTTTTTTTTTTAAATTTTCTCTGAGCTGTGACACTGAAAAGCTCTGAATTCTTGTTGGTTTTCTTTTTGAAAAAGGTGGGCACCCGCAGGTACATGGCTCCGGAGGTGCTCGAAGGTGCTATCAACTTCCAAAGGGATGCTTTCCTGAGGATAGACATGTACGCCATGGGATTGGTGCTCTGGGAATTGGCCTCGCGCTGCACAGCTGCTGATGGTGAGGAACAGCCTGGGCTGGGTGGATCCCTGATAGGGCTTCACTGAGGGTGTTCGTGCCCAGGATGCTTTTTCTTCTCAATCTCTCATCTCAGGACAAAATAACAAAAGACTTCATTGCTGCATCAGGTTGTTTATTCTAGGTTATCAAAGGTTCAGGAGCACAGAGTCACCACTGATTCCAGGTGCCAAAATGGCTGCAGACACCCAGAGCAGGGAGTTTATATAAGGTTTATCATCAAATAGAAAGATTCTATGTACATTATTTTGTTTCTAAATCCAATAACTATCAATATTATTAACAGGTCTCTTCTAAACTAAATTCTCTCTACCAATTACTACATGATAGGAACTGAGGTCACAGAAAAGGGAAGAAGAAGGAGAAGGACAAGGCACTGACACCCTAAAATCTCCATCATGGTCCCATAGTAATACATGAGGCAATTCCTAAAACTACAAACCCATTTTTCTGTAGCACATCAACCATTCAGCTTTTCATTTCTTTGGTGTTTGCTGCTCACCCAGGAGTGGGGGCAGCCTCTCCCAAGGGCTCATTTCGATGGCAAAGCCTTCTTGTGGAGATTTGGGGATAAATTTGGTCCCCAGGAGAACAGGCAAAGCTGTGCAGCTTTGCTGGTCTCCAACAGGCTGGGGAACACTCAGAGTCAGCACTGCAGGTCCCCAGGGGTGTCCCAGGCCAGCTTGGACGGAGCTTGGAGCAACCTGGGATGGTGAGAGGCGTCCCTGGAACTGGATGGGCATCAAATCCCTTCTGACCCAAACCGCACTGGGATTCTGATTGTGGCCTGCATTCCCAACATTCCATCTTCTCCTTGCCTTTTCCAAGTCAGTGGTTGAACTCATGTTTTGCTCTGCAGGCCCCGTGGATGAGTACATGCTGCCTTTTGAGGAGGAGATCGGCCAGCACCCTTCCCTGGAGGACATGCAGGAGGTTGTGGTGCACAAAAAGAAGAGGCCTGTCCTAAGGGAGTGTTGGCAGAAACATTCTGTAAGTGTGACCCAACCTGCTGCTGCCAGGGCTTGAATCCCACATTCTGTCCATGCCGTGTTGTGTCCATCACGGTGGGGTTTGGGAGGGATTTAATAATTCCAGTAGGAGTTAAACGGGATGTAAATGTTCCTTGTCTTAAACTACTCTTTCTTGAGTATTAGAAAGTGAGTGATTTTTTCAGCTTTTTGGTGGGAGATCATGAAGTTCCTTTTCATTGTAGTGCCATTGATGGCTGAGGGATTCACCTCTTTACATGCTATGAGGCTGCAGCACTGCAGGGAAGGATTTGCCCTTGTTGTTGAGCAGTTGTTGGTTCAACAGCACAGAACAAAGCAGAGCTGAGGCCCCACAGGACACTCCAGATTCACACCCAACCCAGCCTCATGTCCTGTGGGATCCAAGAGTTTCCCCATTTGCCAGGTGTCCCTTAAAATGCCATTTTTTTATCTGGGGCCCCCTGTGTGCCTGCGGGTGTGTGATGGTTCCTGGCCTGCTGTCCCTCAGGGCATGGCGATGCTGTGCGAGACCATCGAGGAGTGCTGGGATCACGACGCCGAGGCTCGGCTGTCCGCAGGCTGTGTGGAGGAGAGAATCATCCAGATGCAAAAACTCACTAACATTATAACAACAGAGGACATCGTGACTGTGGTCACAATGGTGACAAACGTTGACTTTCCTCCCAAAGAATCCAGTCTATGATAGTTGCACTGGTCATGGAAGTGACCACAGGACTCTTCACTGGAGCTGCTACAGCGCACGGACTGCTGGCGTCACTGCTGTTCCGGGTGGGAAGAACGGATGGTAAGTCTCTCTGGAACATCACCAAGAGGTGTTTATCCTATGTTTTCTCCCTCCTCCTCCTCCCCGACATGGATCCATGAGACTTTCTGCATTCCCTGCTTACACCTGAAGGACGTGACTGAGAACCCCTCACGTGCCGATAAGGAACTTACAATGAAGAATCCGGACCTGAACGGGCTAATGAGCATTTTAAACACTGACATCCGATTTCTTAATCCCTGTCAGAAGAGACTAATTCCTTTAAATGAACTACTGTTATTTTTTTTAAATCAAAAACATTTCATTTCAGATTTAAAAACAACAAAAAAAAAAAAGGGTAACTTGTTTTTATTGCATTCGTTGTTGTTTATAAAATGACTATTGTAATGCGACTACGACACAGCTTGTGAATGTTCCGTGTGCTGCTGTTCCGTGTACAGAAACAAGAGTAATCAATGGGATAGAGCAAAGAGGCTTCCAAGTATTACTTAACCTCCCTCAACCAGGTATACCTCAGTTCCACCTCGCTAAATTATGATTGACAACACTAATTGGAATAATAAACCGCTCCGTGTTTTGTAAATGATGTATTCCCAATTCCCTGTGTTATTTAAGAAGGGGAAAGCTTCATGCCCCCAGGAAGTGGCCATTCCTAGAGCCGTGTTTTTAGCCTTTTCTTGTACTCGCTTGTTGTGTATAAAAAAGAAAAAGTGCTGTTTATTGAAAGAAAATTTTCCTTCCTCTTTTAGTTGAAAGCTTTTCCCTCCATTTCCCAGAGTATCTCATCCATTTATTTAACTGAATACTATTTAGGTTTGCTGTGTCTGAGGAATATTTGAAACCTTAAGCATGACTTTTTTTTTTTTATTTTCTCTGAGCTGTGACACTGGAAAGCTCTGAATTCTTGTTGTTTTTTTTTGAAAAAAGAGTCTTTTTCCTATTTATGTTTGTGCCGAGGTCGCCGCGTGTTCCCTGTCCCGCCAGGCAGTGGGGGCTGTGTCACTGTTTCAGGATCACCTCAGGAAGCTCAGTTCCCCCAATTCCTCACCCTCTGCTTGGAGATTTGCAACTTCCCTCCACTCAAAGCTTGGTGCCATCGGAGGGGAGTGCAGCTCACTCCCTGTGAGCCACAGGCTGAGCCTGGAGTCACACACAAAGTTCTAGCCACAGATTCCAGATCCTAAACGTTACAAATTTCAGGGATAACCTAGTTCTGCTCACAATATGCAACGACCATTCCGAGGTAACGAAAGGAATTTCAAACAAAAAATGAGGAAAAACATGAAAATGGCTTCACAACTCCAAGACTGGAGTTCAGGATGTCAAGCCTTATGCTGGAATTACAGTGACTGGTAGCTGGGTGCCAAAGTGCTTCTCCCAAATCCTGTCTCGCTACATTGATTGGATCCTTCACCCCAAATTCCAAGGAAAATAAACATTGTAGCCCCTGGAGCGCAGAGGCAGCAGCGGCTGTGGTGTGTCCTTGTCTCCCTGTGTCCACATGCAGTGTCTCTGGAAAGCAGCAGGTGGGAGCTCGCTGAAGGCTGCCTGGAACCTGGATCTGTGAACTTCATCCCTGGGCACAGCAGGATGTGGTGGATAAAGCAGAGCCAGGCCTGGGCAGGGAGGGAGGAAGGAAGGGCTGGTGTTCAGCCAGGGCTGTGCCCGAGGATCCTGCTCCAAGGGGCCATTGGAAAGAAATCAGGTTTGTGGGCTCCTCTTGGCTGGACACTTCCCTTTGGCTTCCATTTTTGCTCCACTTTTAGTTAAACTCCACACAGAGCAGGACAGGAGCAGAGTTGTGGAATTCTGAACAAATCCCAACCCAGTCCTTCTCCAAAGCCACCTCGGCGCTTTCAACCTTCCCTGGCACAAACAGAGCCAAGGAATGGTTTCATTCTGCGCTGTTGGAAATCTGATGCCAAAATGAAAGTTGTATCCAAGTCCCTCCTGTGTGTGACCCTCCCCACAGACCTGCTGGGGGCTCAGGGCTGGCTCCTACCTTTGGGATATCCCTGCTCAGTTCCTGTTCCAGCTTCCTGGGATTTACCAGCATCATGTAGCGTCACTGAGAAAAGGCTGCTCCTTCCCAATGCTTTTTAACTGCTCAGAATGGTCTCCATGAGCTGCTCTGCTCCAGCTGTGCCCCCAGGGCCTTGGGAATGAATTCCTGTTTCACTTCAGAGCATTCAGAGAGTTGAGCTGCAGGGCAGGATCCAGGGAATGTGGTGCTAGGGAGGATTGTGGCATTGTTCTGGCAGTGCCCATTGGCACTGGGCTGTCCTGGGCTCCCAAGGATGGCCCTGGACTGGTGCGAGCCCCTGCCTGGCCTCACCTGGTGTGATTTTTGTGTGTGAGGGTGAGAAGTTCCTGTCCCACATCCTCAGAGCTGCTGGAGAGGGTTGAACCAGTGCTGCCATTCCTGGGGTATTCCCAAACTGTGCCCCGAGTATGGGAATCACCCAGAACCCACAGGGGTGTAGTTCTCAAATCTCCAGTGGAATCAGTGCTGAGACCTGTCCCGCTCCCATCAGCATCGACACAATCAGTCAGGTCACCTCCTCTCCTCTTTTCCAGCTTTTTTAACCTTTTTTAAGACATTTCTGTTCATCAGGAACACTTGGTACAAAACACAGGAAGCTGCAATACACATCCCTGGGCAAAAACGACTCCAGTAGCATCCTTGATGGAACATCTGTTACCTCAGATACTCAACCAGCAGGACTGCTTTGCTTTCTCCCTCAGTTTTGTTTTTTTTTTCAGTCCATCTCCTCTTCGTTACCTCTCGAGTTTGGTGAGCGATTACTTTAACTTTCCTCTTTGTATTTGTCAGTGTTTTGGGCACAGGTTGTTGTACTACTGTCAAAAGGTACTTGCTGCTTTTCTGCAAGTGCCAAAAAGCCAACCGACCCCCCCTCGCCCTCAATAAAGTGATTGTTAAATATTGTACAAATACAAATGTATACTCTGCCCTCTTCCCCAGCGGGAAAATAAAAAATGTGACTACTCTGACTTGCAAATGCTTCCTTGGAAACTTATTTTAAACACGTGGGGCTGTTCCTAGAGCAGATGTTGAGCCAAACTCCTGAGTTATGTTACAAAAAATTGGGTATGGAAAGATGGTAGCTTCTACTTGGCACAAAATAGCCCCTTCAGCTGAAGCCTGTTGGGATTAAATATTTAATGAAGTAAATTCGTTTGTGATTAAAGATTTAATTGAGTAAATTCTCCATGTCAAGTCAGATTTGAGAAGGAAAAGTGCAGTGTGAGCTTTGAGCTGATGGGGCTGTGCTGCAGAACGGAACAGGGAGGGCAGGGTGGCCTGAGCCAGGATCCAGAGCACTCAGGCACAGGGAGAAACTCCAGAGCTTGGATTTCTCCAAGAGGGAACTGTGTGTGAGAGAAGAGCTAGCACTGAGCTGAGCTAAAGCACCTGGGGGTGTGAGTGAGGCACATTTCTGGCCTCAGAAGGGAACAGCAGCACAGTTCTCCTTAGAAAATCCCAAATGGATCAGCAAAGAAAGCTGCTACCAAAAATTTATTGATCTGAGCACCTTCCTGTGGGTAAACATTTCCTCTTCTGGAGCTCACAGCATTCCAGAGGTTGTGATGGAGCAGGGGCAGGGCTCAGAGCCAGCTGAGGGAGGAGGCTGCCCACTGCTTCACATCTGTGGGGCAGTTGGGATACACCTGCAGGGCTTCCATGATCTGGCTGCTGTCCAGCAGCAGCTTCATGAGGAGATATTCCCTCTGTGCCCTCACCGAGGGCCGCTCCAGGGGCTTCACCAGCTCCAGCTGCAGTAAGTGTTCAAAGGCCTACAAACAGCAACACAGCGAGTGGAGAAGTGCAAAGGAACGTCAATCCTGCCCCAAAACACCCAACTCCCTTCTAGGGCTGCGTTTGATCACCCCAATCTGTGCTCTGGAAAATAAAACCTAAAAAGCATTTCAGGCTCACCTTCATGACAACTGGCTTCTCAAAGTTGTACATGGAATGTGCCTTCCTCTGGATGAACTTCTGGAATTCTGGATCAGTGGGAGGAAAAGAGAAGGGGCAGTTAAGAGGAAGTGAGCAGTGCAGGGTTTGTGCAGCTCAGGCATTGCTCTCACCATTGTAAACCATCTGGAAGTTGAATGGTTCTCCATCATAGACATCGTTCAGGTGTTTCATGGCTATGATGAGGCAGATTTCCAGGACAGACAAACCTGCAGGGGAAGAGAAGAATCCCAAGTATTTCCCTTGAGCACACTAGTTCACCCACTATTTATTCCTCTATTTTCATATGCTCTGGGCCTCACACATTGGTGTTCTGGATCTTTATTATGGAAAGAAATTCCAGAATTGGAGAGGCTTCCTAAGAGAGCATTTGTTTTCCACGTACTGGAAGCAGAAATGATCAGAAATGGGCTGTTCCACCAAAAAGCAAGAACTGTAAGTATCTAAGCTGGCACTGTATCTGCAGTGAGCTCAGAGCTGACTCCATGGGCACAGGCAATCCCCGTGCAGCTCATACCCACAGGGAACACTCCCTCCTCAGCACCTCTTCCCCCAGGAGAATTCCAGGGAGGGACTTGACGCTTCCCCTGCCTCTGGGAACGATTGTGGGGAGAAGCTGAGCTTTACCATGGACGATGTTAGCCTTGGAGTCGGTGCTGTGCTGCCTGCTGGCCTCCTGCAGGTCTGTGGGTGTGAGTAGAGGGTGCTGCACGGTCACTGTGCTGACTGCCAGCATCTGCAACACAGAGCACACAGAGCTCAGCCCGTTCCCAACCTCCACACCATTCCTGCTTGGATTGAACACAACTCCCCTGGGTCACCCACTGGAAACATGAATGGATAAACCTCCCCCCACACAGAGCAGGTTCACACTGCAAACCTTGCCAATAGCTGGCACTTCAACTGTCTTTAGCCAGGAAAGTTTTCCAGGCTTAAAAGCTAAAGCCTCCTGATTCCAGGAGATAAATCCTCATGAACCTGTTCATATCCATGTCCATGATCAGCTCCTCAGAGGCTGCTCTGGGAATGACTTACAGCTGGTTTGCATCTGCTTTTGTACCCTGGGACACCTCCCACTGTCCCAGGCTGCTCCAAGCCCTGTCCAGCTGGCCTTGGGCACTGCCAGGGATCCAGGGGCAGCCACAGCTGCTCTGGGCACCCTGTGCCAGGGCCTGCCCACCCTCCCAGCCAGGAATTCCTTCCCAATATCCCACCCATCCCTGCCCTCTGGCACTGGGATCCATTCCCTGTGTCCTGTCCTCCATCCCTTGGCCCCAGTCCCCCTCTAGCTCTCTTGGAGCCTCTTTAGGCCCTGGAAGGGGTTCTAAGTTCTCCCCAGAACTCTTCTCCAGTTTGTCTAGGAACTCCTCACCCATCCCTGCCAGAATCTCTATTATATGGTTTTGGTGGAAAGATGACTTCTTCCAAATGAAAAATTCAGCACATGCTGCAGAAAACAATTGGAAAGTTGAGCCTCAGCTCTGACCTGCTCTCAGAGAGGCTGTTGGGTGCCATCAGCTCCTTTCCTGGCCCCCACTGCAGCCACAGGGACAGATTTGGGTACCCTGCACTAGGAATTTCTAAGTATCTTGGAACCAGCTTCAGTAAGGAGAGCAGTACCAAGCAGAGAGCTCCACTGAGGCTCTGCAGGTTGGAACTTCTCTGCTCTGGTTCTCAGGGTGACTGTGAACACTGCTGGAGCCCAGAGCAGGTTACAGATCTGGGGCTGGCACAGCAGCCCAGGGGCTTTTCACAGCAACACAAGCACAGGGATGTTCTAGGATGGTTAAAGAAGTGTCATCCTCTGTGAAAGTGTCAGTGCACTTATATGAGCTGTGCTCAAAACCAGAATTAAATCTGAAAAAGACCCTCCAAGAGAGCTCCTGTGCAGTGATGGGAGGAAGCTCACTGCCAGCTTAGACCTAGGGAAGGTAGGTTTCAATGTGAGCAGATTTCAGGATTCACCAGAAACCAAAAAGAATCTCAGAAAGGACAAAATAGTTTCAAAGGTTTCACCTACAGTTTTGTTTTATAAATGGAAAAGCTCTGAAGAAGTTAAACAGCAAAAGGCCCATCTGAACAGTCCCTCCTCACACAGCACCCACTGCAGGAACTGCAGTTACCCACACAGCTCAGGGTGCTAAAGCCTCCAAGGAACCAGCACTGGCAAAAGCTCAATAAAATGATGTTTCAGGCAAAGCTCAGCTAAATGGCCTGAAAAACCACGGGAGCTGTTCATTAATTACTGCAAACCAAGGAGGTTTCATAAATACCCAAATACACACCAGGAGCAAATGCAGCGAGCGCAGGTCCTTGGTGTGGTGGAAGAGGTTCTGCAGCACATCCTGCACGGTTTTATCCTCTGAGAGATGCTACAAGAAACAAGAAAGTGATATTTTAACCACCTCATACTCACTTTTAATTATTTCATACTCACCTGGAAAAATAACTGTTTAATAATTTTTTTAAAGAGCTCAGCTTACACTTGACAATGCAATTTTCATGTCTAACCTCGACTTTCTGGTCTTTCCTGGGACAATTTTACCTCCAGACTTCAATAAGCAAAGATTCTCTATCATGATTTAATTTCTTCCATATCACACTCAGACAGTGAAAGGAAATGCCAACCTTAGGTAAAAGCTTCACATTTTTCCTGGTAAAGGATATGTGTACAAATAAGCTGCACACTGCTCTCACTTTAGAATTATTACTAAAATCAAGTATAAGATGCTTTTAAATACCTGAACATTATTATTCCATTTTTGTGCAAAAGACTCATCAGGAAATTCAGCAGGAAGAGAAAGCTGTTTCTTAAATATCTTAATGTATTGTTTAAAATCAAAGGAATTCAGCAAATATATTTGTCTGTGAGAGAATCTTGACTTTACTCTCTTCTCCAAGAGCTCCAGGATATCCTTGATGAAAAAAAAAAGGAAAAACAGTAATTAAAAAAGCAGATGAATTTGGTGTTTTCTTTACTACAGCACAGACAAATCACTGAAGTAAAGTGTGCTGAAAACAGCAAGAATTATTAAATTCTCAGGCTTAAAATGTTGTAACATAAGTGAAACATTCTAACAAGCCCTTTGCTGATTATTTTAATTGATGTGCCTTGCAATGCTACCAACCATCCCAGGCCACGTGATCCACCACATCACACAGGATCATTTGTTGCTAGGAAACCCAGCAAAATTTCTCCATAGATTATGGAAATATTTCAGCTACTTAAGGCTGAATCGAAGCTTGCAGCCTATCAGGGCTCTGGACAAGCTGTGTGGTCACAGCAGGGCTGGCAGCTGACAGGCCACGTGCTTTGTGTCAGCCTGAGAGAATACAGTTTAAAAATCCTCAAAAATAAGAGCTAAAAAACCCCCTCAGCTCTGGAGACACTTCTGTAATTCCACTCAAAAGCAGGGGATAAAGAGTTCTAAATAATGGGGGAGGAGCACACCAGACTCAGGACAGTGATGATGCAAAAGAAAAGATTCATTTATTAAATCAATAATTCACTTTTCTATCAACTTCCAGAAGTTGGGTATCACCTAATCCCAGTCAAAACCAGAATCAAGCTTTGATAAGAGATTTTAATTATTCTTCTTCCTGTTATAACCCAACTGCCTTCAGCACCAACAGTTTATTGTGCAAACACTATCAGTGTTATCAAGTTCCCATAGTGTCCCACAGGAATTATTTCACACACAAGCCATTGTAAAATCACAGGAAATTGAACAGGGATCCATTTTAGAGCTAAAGAGCCCTACTGAAGTGGTTATTTTAAAAATGCCTCAGAACAGAGATTTAACCACAGTCAGTACAGCTCTGTCCTTGCCAACTGCTGACCAAGAAATTCAGGAGCCCCTCCAAAGAGTGAACCACAGTCTAATATTGAATGTGTGTCCTTAGAAATGTTGGTTTGCTCCTTTAGCAGTCAAGCTGAAGGCTCTGGGCATGTTAAGTTTGCTCTCAGCACACATTAGTAGTTTTTTACATCCCCCTTTCCCAATTCAAAAGTTTAAAAGGTGGATAATTGAGGAAAGTCCCTTAGGAAATTAAGTATGGTTCCAAGAGAGGAGAAAACATCCCAGCTAAGACAAAAGTCACTTTAAAATAGCTAAAAACTTTGAATGAGGAAGTTCTGTTTCTTACCTGTCTACAGGTGAGTCCAATAACTGTCACTGGGGTCTGTGCAGACTGGGAGATGTCAAAGAGGTTGTAGAGCAGAGTCTGATTCTTGTGGTGGACAAACAAATCAAATTCATCCAGCACAAACAAGATTGGACAGCTGCTGGTTCGGTTTCCTGACAGAAATTTGGAGAGTTAGCAGGGCAGCTTCAGGATTAGACTTCCATTGCTACAGCTTTTGTTAATTAGGGGGTTAAAAAGACAGATTTTCCTTTAGGTTTTCACTAAACCCTCCTTTCCCTCAGGTACAGCAGCAAAAAGGAAAATACACTGAAAAACTGGGAAGGTTTTGTAGTGTTCTGCCAAGCAGCATTTCTGGTTACAAGGAACATAAACTTCTCTGGCCAATTTTTTACAAATCAGTATTTTTAATAGCACCAGTCTGGTAAGAGAATCTGTCCTTCACAGCTGACATCACATGCAAGCCTTTACAGCATCAGTTACATCACTATTTGTTCACTATTAACTATTTTTTATATTATTTTGTAACCATGACACATTCTCTTGGGATAAGTTTCTTCATTCCACCTGTAAAGTAGAAGAAAAAATTCTGCTTTTCAGTCAAGTGACCCAAAGTTTCAGAACAGGGATTTTTAGTGTTTACCTTTCCTCAAAGCTTCAAGGAGGAAGGCAAGGTTTTCAGCAAAACTGCCCTAGACAGAGAATAAATAAGTTTCAGGATAGATTTGCAGTGTCATTCTCAGAATTGTTTAACTACAGCAAATTCAGACATGCAACAAAGGCCATTTCCTTCCAAAAATGTACAATGTTACCTCACCCTGTATAATCATAAACTCCTCAGGACAAGAAAAATGATGAATAATTCTACATTCATCCACTTTCTTCCCAGTCTGAAATCCCTGAACTGCTTCAGACAGGCAAAAATTAGTGATCAGGAGAATGCCTGCAATAAGCTAAATTCACAAGCAGCTTTATCTTTCCTTAAATAGCTGCTGCATCCTCATTTTCCAGGCACACACATGGAAAAAGTGCCACCTAACGTGTTCCACTGAGAAGGATGCAAGGTTTAATTGGAAACTATTTAATTGGAAACTTTAATAACTAGATGGAAGCATCAAACACTGCTGACAGAAAACAATGAATGGTTGAGACCATCCTGCTGCAGCTACACAAACTCTGCCACTCTGCAGCACTCCAGGTGTGAGATGAGAAATGATCAACTGAAGAACACAAGAACCAAAAGGGGCAGAAAAGCAAATTCATCCTTTGAATGTGAGTTACAGAAAATGAGGGGAATTTATTTTCAAGCATTTTGGTCAGAATTCTCATGACTGTCTTCAGTACTAATGTCAATCAGTTTATCTATGGGAAAAGAGCAATAGCAGCAATATTTTAATAGAAATTCCATGGAAAATGAGAGCTCTAGGAAGTCTGGTCAAAAAAGGTTGCAAATATATTAAAGATCCTGATTTTTGGCTGGTTAACTTGCTCATTCTTTGTTTCAAAATGTTAAAAACAATGTTTCCAAATTCCCACCCCTCTGAACAAAGTTTGGAATGCTAAGTCTGTTTTATTTAGGGGCTTGTTAAGAGAGACTTTTCTTTTTCCCTCCTCCTGTTAGGCACAAGGGGATGTACTTTTTAAAAATAATAAGGTTGCATTAATATAGCTCAACCAGCAGAGGTAAGCTGAGCACTTGTGTGGAGCTGCTGGCAGTCACAGCCCATCCCTTCCCAAGCTCCATCCCACAAAGGCACTTTTCAGGAAAGGGTTTTTCAGTGAAGTCACTCACAAAGACTTTGTCCCCAACCACATTTTCCAGTTGCAGCTGCCTGGTGATCTCCTTCAGGGCCACTTTATCATTTGTCTGCAGAAGTCCTGAAAGAAAAGGGATTTTTCATGAAGAACTGGCAGTTCACTCCCATTTGAAACTCACCCAGCAGCTCCTCTCTCTTTCCAGCCTTACAAAGCTTTGCCTTTTTAAAAATTAAGACTGGACAGGAGTTTTCTGTACCTGATAAGTTACTTAATTCTCTCCTTAAGAGCATGGAAATCCCCTCCATGTAGAGAAATACAAAGAGAGGCATTTTGGAGCTCACAGACAAACGTGGCCATAATTTAAGCTGGAGGTAAATTTTTTCCTCAGTACACACAAAATACAGAACTGAAAAGAACAAAACACTGGATCAATGATGCTTTACTTGCCATTCAGATGGACTTCCAAGAGGTTCTCTGTAACTTGTTTCATTTCCCTGAGGTCTTTTAAGACATGATTTAATAACTAGGAAAGAAAAAAAATCCAGAATTGCTGTGAGAAGATTAATGTTTTAACAGCAAGGAAAGTGTAATTACAGATATTAGAGGATAGGAAACTGTGTGAGTTTCCTTAGGCAACATGTTTGAGTAATTTCCAAATACTAAAATACTAAAATGACAACTTTGCATTCACCACCATGACTGTGGCAATTATATTTGTTCATTCTGCTGAACTCAGAGGAAAAGACAAATAACTCTGGTATTTCATTCACTCATTTTTGGGGTAATATTTTGGGCTTTTGCCTTAATCAAAAAGCTTTATGAATTTGAGATGTGAGAGAATTTGACTCCTGAGTCAGTGCCATATTCAGCTTCATGGCTTCTTTGGATGCTGCAGAAAGAAACTCTTTGCTTTAAATCTTAAAAGAAACTCTGCTTATTCTTTTCTTCTGAACGACAAAATTAATCTGCACATGATTAACCAACTGCTGCTTATAAAATTTAGGGGTCCCAAATTTACTTCTTAGTGGAAAAGTCATAAAGAACTTGTATTAAAATATCTATAAGAAGTGGAAATGGTAAATATAAAGAATTAAAAAGCTACTATTTGCTTTGGCTTCCTCAGATGAGGATTTGTAGCTTCCACCTATGTGTATGTATAAATAGATAAATACACACACAGAGGATTTTCTTGATTCCAGCATCTTTCACTTGATATATAATAAGGAAATAATTCATTTTGCACTGCTGATTTTGCTAACTTATATTCTGCCTGAAAGGACCACAAATTTTCATCACATCATTTAATGAAAACAGTAAAGAGTTGAGTGTTTGAATAATGTTGAAGTATTAAACACTTAAGTTAGAGGTCATTCCTTCATGTGCCTCAGGTAAGGGGAATTCCCTTAAAATACAAAACTACATTTATAAACCATGAGCACCAAACAATATTCTGCTCCATGGTAGGGACCAATATTCCTTCAGGATTAATATTCCTGACCCTGCATACACAGAGCTATGGAGAAACTCACCCCTTACACTACTCCTTCTAGAGCTTCTGGATGCCTTCCCATCGTTTTTACAGTGAGGGACCAATAACAGGTTCATTAAAGAGTAATCAGAACATGGCTTTAATTGCAAAGACAAGTGTCAGGAACAGATTTTTCCATGCTGTTCCCGAACAGAATTAGCCCACAGAAAGTCCTGGAATATTCTGAATTTACATGCAAACCATTAGGAATTCTCTCTGTAAAGCCAAGCAGAGATGAACAGGGAGCTGTAAAAACTCCCAGGACTGCAGTGAGGTACAAAGTTTCGAGTTCCAAGAGCTGCTCCTACCGCAGTTTTCCCAGATCCCCGGGGTCCAATAACCAGGGCAGAATTACTCTCTCCATACACCATGGTTCTTCTCAGCAGCTCAAGCAAATGTCTGTGTTGAAAACAGAAATAGGCTGAAAACCTCAAAGCTGCCAACACTCCCCAAAACCAGGGAAAATTCAAAGAATAAAACTTGATTCACTTTGGTTCTCTCTGAGAGCCAACACTCACTCAGGGCATGCAAAATGGAATACAATAAAGTACAAAGGGCTCAGCGAGCAGAGCTCTTAAAATATTTTAAAATATTAAAACACGCAGAAGTTGAGAGTATCACTAATTCATAAAGTTCTGCGATTCTCTGCCATGAAAGGACAGACTTCAATAATTATTTCTTTCTTTAAGAAATTGATTGCTTTCTGTGCTACCACTATACCCCAGCAGCTCTAAATTACCTGAATATAGACTCATCACCTCAAACCACATTGAAAGTGTTTACAGCAACTATGACACCTCCAATTCCCAAATGCTCCCACATCATGAATGTGCTTTTTGGAAAATGGAATAGTGGCATCATGGAATTGCTTCTGAAGGGCTCAGAGAGTGATCATGGAACAGCTGCAGCTAACATGTGTGGCTCTGTTCACTATTTGAGAGCCAAAGGCCCTCTTACATCTTGGGAAGGGAAAATGAAGAGCTGAGGAGTTCATTGTGTTTTCACTCCAGGATAACTCACCAGCAGTGGCACATTAAGTAGAACTCAGTCTGTAAACTGCTTTTCAGAATTCAATATAAATAGGAGAGGCTTGTTTTGTGGAGGTGACATAACAGAAATACATTTTCTCACAACAGCAGTAAGGCCTGGGTGAGCTCTGCATGTATAGGACACTGTTTTAATAACTGGTTTTGTCCCTCTGGTAAGGAAAACCTGTGCTCACATCAGGCAATTCCACTTAAAAAAAAAAAACAAAGATTGTTTAAAACAAGTTCTTTCAACATATCTTTGTAACTTGCAGAATTTGACCTGTGTCTGTAAAATGATCAGTACTGGACTGTGTTATTGTCCCACTAAGTGCCTTCTTCCTAACTCTAACCTCCACATCTGGGTGGCTCCAGAAGTACTGTTTTAAATATGGGTCTCTATTTCAAAAAAAACCAGGATGTTGGCAAAAAAACGTTTAAGGTTTACTTCTAACAAAGTTTACCAACCAACAGGAAAAAATCTGAAGCAAAAATAAATTATCGCAGCAAGAGAATTGAACTTCTTACTTGGCCAGGCCATTAGACAAAGTCTTAAAACAAGCACTGAAAGTATCTTTCAGTCTCAAAAAGAAAAATCGTTCATGAATTAGAGATGTGAAACAAGGACAAGAAACCCAAAACTCAGAGCCTGACAAAACCAGCAGGGAATAGTTGTATAAAAACTCTTAAAATCTGAGGTAAATCATTTTTAGAAGCACTGGGCTGCAAGTCATTTAAATCTGTACCATTTAGACAAACAGAGAATCAGGAAATTCTGACTTCACCATATTATTTAACTACTGCAGTTAAATTAGAAATCACTTAATATTTGAATATGCTCACTCACCTGTACTGCTGCTCCATCCCAAACAGTTTTCCAGCAGCACAATGGTGACAGAATCTTTCACGTAAGATTTTTTGCACCTACAGATATAACACAGGACAGGAAAAATGTTTGGGGTTTCAAACACCAGAATTTCCCAAAAAAATAATAGTAAATTAGGCACTTTTGTGGTGTTACAAATATTCTGTAATATATATCTTTACTGTCATCAATGATAGAGGGGTCTTGGAAATGAGAATAAAGTTGCAGGAGGCAGAATATTGTATAAATATTATATAAAGGATAAAAAGCAATTAGAAGAGATTTAAACGTAAGAAATCACTGGCTCAGTTTAAAGAGCAACTTTGGGAAAACAGGAGAATAAAGGTTTCAAAAAACTAAAAAGTGATTTGGCAGCTGCTGTCCTGCTGCTAAAAAAGTCACCTGGGTTCTGATTCACTCTACAAACCTAAACAGATCAAAACACATTTATGCAAATCTGTTGCCACGAATGTTGCAAAAGCACAAGACCACCCTTTAAGGTTTTTACTACATTATTACTGTAACACTTGAGGCAAGCAACAAGTGAGAAGCTGAAAGAAATACAGAATAGATACAAAATCATTGACAGCCCTCAAGATTGTATCCAGTAGCTGTTAAAGTCATTAGTGAAAAAAAAATAGAATCACATGGATGGCAGGGAATGGAAAAGTTCCATAACTTGAAAGAAAAAGTAATCAATAAAGATGTTACTGACCTGGGAAATGCACTCAGCACTTTCTGCACTGCTCTCCTTCGACTTACGCTTGCTCATTGCCGAAGGTTTTATCTTCAAAGAGAAGATAAAGGTTATATTAAATAACTTTGCTTTCCAAACAAGCCTAGTCAGCTGTACTTACACGTTGGTCATTTTTAAATTAATGAACATCTGTTCTTAACTAATAAAGATGCAGCAGTTCAGCTTTCTAGTGAAAAAGAGCCAAAACACTGAAAGCATTTCTAATTCGTTTCCAATCATATTAAACCCAGGTTTACATTCATCTCCTAAACAGCACTACGGAGTTTGAAATAATGTCTTTATGTTTCTGCAGCTGGAACAAGCTACAGGCACATAGGAACACATGAAGATACAATAATTAAGTTTTTACATACTGGCCATCCTTGTTTACAACAACCACAGCATCTCTCTGGATAAGCTGGCTCTGAAGGGGACTTGAAGGGGTCCTAAGGGGATTGGGGTCTCTGAAGAGATTTGGGGAGCTCCAGAGGAGGTTGGGGAGGGAGCTTGAAGGGGTCGGGGGGGATCATGATGGGATTGAGAAGTTTGAGGGGGATTCGAGAGGGCCTGAGGGAATTCAGGGGATCTGAGGGAGGCTCTGAGAATTACAGGTCTTGAGGGGGACTTGGAGGTGGTCCTGAGGGATTGGGGTGGGAAGTTTATGGGGGCTAGGAGGGTCTGTGAATGCTC
>VZRF01013833.1:159868-225369 GCA_013396875.1 Vireo altiloquus | reverse complement strand
GATGCTCCTTTGGGCCCCTCCGGAGCGGGAGGGGAGGGGGGTGATGGTGGCGGGGGCGCCGGGCAAAGTTCGGGGTGGTGCGGTGGGTGCTGAGCCCCGGCCGAGTCCCGAAAGTGTTGTTTTCCTGGGATAACAGGGAAGCCCCGGCGTTGCCCCCCAGGTTCCAGGCCGTTGTTTGACTTATTGTTTGAGTTATTAAACCCCTGCGGTGGTGAAGGTACAAAGACCACTTGTACAAAGACCCTTTCCCGAGCTGAACTTCCAGGGATAGACAGTCCAAGAGCTGGACTTGGTGTTTGTGGGATTGGGATGTGGTTTGGTAGCAGCCCCTGGTTATCGGTGGTGCCCGGCTATATTTGGTCAATGGTTTGTTCAAATATATATGTCGGGATGTGTTTTTCCATGGCTTTCTGCTGGGAAGGCCAAGTGGCTCCATCCCTGCTCCCGGTGTTGGTCAGGTGCTGCTGGTGGACTGACCTGACCATGTTTTCTCCTGGTTCAAGGGAAAGTTACGTGTTAAAACGTCTGAAATAGGTTAAAATGTAATGGGTTTAAATGTCAAACTAAACTCTGGACTCGAGGAAATGTTGGGAGAAGCCTTCTAGATGTTTGCAAGGATCCAGAAGTAAGAGTTGGGGCATTAACACCAAGTTGAAATGAGCGAGTCCCCCTACACAAGTAGGATGTTTATATTGAAATTGCTGTTGTCTGCTTATTTCTGGAGCTTAATTACGTCCTCTGTAATTTCCAAAAGACGGTTGGAGTGCTTTGGTTTATTTTGGGCTTATTATTTTCGGTTTATTAAGTATTGAGAGCAGAACCATGGAGTAGGCCATGAGTGTGTGTTCCAGAGGGGCATCCCAGTTAAATGGTGGTCAGCAGAGAGTGTGTGTCATCTGTGCCTCACGCTGAGAGATGCCCACAAGAAAGAGCTCTCCTGGCATGCTGGGGTATCTCCCCTTTCTAATTTGTACACACGTGTCTGGCGTGAAGCAGCAATTTTGGGATCAGGCTGGGGAGAGTTTGCAAGAGCAGTAATTTGATGGGTTGGAAGGAATAGGAGAAAACCAGAGTTGGATTGATACTTGACAGTGTTGTGATGGAGAATTGGAGGTAGCAGCCATAACTGTAGTTCTTTCTAATAGTTTGCTGTTAGTTTTATTTTTGCTTGTATTAACTTTGGGTTTAAACATGTGGGGGAAAAAACCTCAACGGTGACAATCACCAAAATCAGCAGATCTGCGTATAATGGAAATGTGAGTCTCCTTTTAGTTTACTACAGGTAGGAGTTGGACAGCAAAAGCTTGTCTAAGAATAAAGGACATAATTTCCTTATTTTATTTCATGACAGCGTGTCTTTTCTCAACCTGAGATCCCATAGATCTGCTTTCCTCTGTGCATGGAAACCTATAGGGGCTGCAGGATTACATTCCCTGTGTATGTAGAGCTGTGGCTCTGCTCCCAACTGCCATGGCCTACAGTGATGAGATACATTAATTATTACAGGGATTTAACCATCTCTTTGTATTTCAGTCTTTTAAAATAGCTATGATTTGATTTATTATGGTTGTGCAGTAAAATACCCAGATTTCGAACAGAATTCTGAAGCTGGACAGAATAATTCAGAGTTTTCTCTTACTTTAAATCCTAGAGATGAAATTACTGATAAACCTTCATTTCCCTAGGCCTCTAGTCCTGCAGCCAGGTCTGTGCTGGAAGGAGAGCTCTGGATTTGGGGAATGGGGCTGGGAAGGACCCTCTGAAGGAAACCCTGGTGGGATTCTGGGTGGCAATTCCTGCATTTCTGCAGGCTTAGCACAGAGGAGTCTCAGGCTAATTTGGGGCTTCTGGCTGCTGTCACAACCTTCTAAGAACTGAAGGAATTGAATCTTTCAACCTGTGCTGGGAAAGATTGTGAATTATGAACAGCTGTTAACTAAAAGGCAACACAGTTTCCTTTTATTTGGCTTCTTAAGCTCTTTTCTGCTGCTATTATCGAGATATTTACAGGTGCTAATTGCTTGTAGGAAAACTTTGTGCGGATTTTCCAGTTCTTTATCTTTGGGGACAAAATTAACAATAATTTTTCTGTATTATGGGTCAGTGGTTTCCTGAGCTCTAAGGGCAGAGAGTTTGGAATTAGCAAGGACTTGCCATGGCTGTGCTGAATGTGAAGATGCTGTTTAGGCCTGACTTTAATAATGTTTCTGTGGAGTTTGCTGCCCTGCCTTCCTTCCTTTGTGGACAAATGAGTTGGTTTCTATTTGGATTAGGGAGGCGGATGTTTGAGGAGAATCTTTATGATGCAATACCTTCAATAATTGAACTTTTCTTGTACAACTTGCAGTCCTCTCGTGTCTCTCTCTGTGGAGGGATCAGTGTTTCTCCTTGTTAAAAACCACTGGAGATCCTGGCATCAGTAACAGTCCTCTCCAAGATGGAATGCCTTGGCTTTCAGCTGGGTTATTTAATTCGCTTTCTCAGTGGATTTATTTTTTGTTTTTTCCTACTGTTCCTGGTTATTCCTTCTGTGTGGAAGATCAGTGGCTGGGATCTGTAAGTCCAACGTTAGTTTGTGGATCAGCAGCCAGTGCTCCCTGTGGATGTTCCCTGTGGAAAGCAGCAGGCCAGGTGGGAGGCCCCTGGTGCCCATCTGGAGCCCCACTGATTTCCCAGTGTCTTTCTATGGGCTTAAGAGGCCACGTGCACAAAGCAGTTCAGTCTCATCTGTTCATGGCCAGGGACACAAATTTTGAGAGTGGCTGAGCTTCTTTTGCAAAAATCCTGTCAAAACTTTGGAAAAGTGGGGGGATTCTGTTTGTTCTTTCAAGCTCGTTGGGTTATCTGAGGGTTTCGTTTTGTTTGGTTGTCCCTGTGTTGGGTCTTGTTCTGTCCCAGTGGAAGTAGAAATTAGAATTACTGTTCATTTCCAAAATTAAAAGATACAGGATACATTTATTTCCTTTTTAATGCTCTTATGTCATTAAGGACCTGCTTATTCTTTTAAAGGGTTACTTGAACGTTGGAAACCACAGGCTCTCATTGGCTTTTCTTTGTATTTATTTTTGGAACTATTAGGTGGAATAATACTGCTCAATCAGTTTCAAATGGGCTTGCACAGGAACCAAGGCTGGTATTAGGGATGAAATTTTGGAAGAGCATTGGAAATAGCTTTCAGGATGCTTTAATTTTTCTCTGTGTATCTGGAGCTAAACGAAGAGGGAATAAAACAAAAAGCAGCCGTTAAGAAATTAAGAAGTGCTGACTCCTTTCCTCTCTTGAATTCCAAGTTCTTTATTATAGCAATACCTATTTTTCTGATGAATTGTCTAGAAAGGAGCTCAGACTTTATACTGGTTTTAAATCAAGGTAAAATTTGTCAAAATCACTTGGATTACAATGTTAAAAAGCATGTGAGTACATATGCAAATGAGCTTAGCTGCATACACATATATATAAATATATAAATGAGCATCTACAAGAAGTGTAAAAAGCAGATAATTTGAACTTCTCGATGCTGCTTTAGGGTGCAGTGAGCATGTGGCTCCCAGGATGTGGATTGTGAGCCCCTGAGCTCCAGGCTGTCGTGCTCTGGCCCAGGGCAGCAGGAATCAGTGAGAGCTCTGCCATGGCTATTCATAGACCTTTGTGAAATGAGTTGGTCATGTTGCTTTATCTGCAGCCCGACAGGTGTTCCCAGCCCCAAAATCTCCACTGCCTCCCATCCTTCCCATGGGAATGACTAAGGAACAAATCCTGGAGTGGCTTCAATTGTTCAGTTGAAGCTGAGGGCAATGCAGAGAGCTGGAGATGCCCAAGATACAATTCTTGTTTGTTTGAGGGGTTATTTTTTCTGAAATATTCTGCTTCAGGAGCTTTAAATGTGCTTAAAAATGAAATGGTAAAATGCTTGAAAATTCTTTTTTATGTTTCTAAGCAAACCTTTATTCTTTCATTTATTACTCTGGTTAAATTCAATCTGTAGTTTATTTTATATATTTTTATTCTACAGAAAATGTTTTAAAGTAAGCAGGCAATATTTTAAAAATTCTTATTCTGCCACAATATCTGATAACCAAAACTTATCAAAGCAATATATTAATTCATTATTCTGATACGAGGTACAATTGAAGCTTGGGATAAAAAAAAAATACATGTTGTCATAATTTCTGCTTAGTGTACATTTTCAGTGGCATTAAATGCAGAATTATTTTGGTGTCTGAGTAATCTGAAATGTAAATAGCATCTGAAATATGAGGGCCCTTCATTTGCAGCATCAGTAGCGTGGCCCCGCTCAGGAAAATTCCCAAGTGAGGGAAGCTGAACAGTTGTCAATTGTTTGCACAACAAATCCTGTTGGATCAAATGGTGATATTCCCAACGTTTAGATCAAGGAAGGCATAAGATAATGTTGCCTTGTACCCCTACTGCCAAAGGAAACAAACACAGCCTAAGTTAGGAGAAAATTTGGCCAGCTAGAACCTGGGCCTGCATATCATAAACACAGATAGTCAGATTTTTCCATTCATGCTGCCTAATGGTTGAAAAACATGGAAATTGAGTTTCACTTGGCCGATTTTAGACTTGATTTTTAAGCTCTGGTAGATTGTTGCCAACGTGTTATTTAGCATTATCTGTTGTGGTAAAGTAAAAACTTGATAAAAATACGTGGAAGGTTTGGGTTTGTCTTCATCCTTTAAGCTTTTATCTGTCTACCTCACATATATTTAGGGATATATATATATAAATATATGTGATTAGCCCCACTAGAATGAGCACAAATTTCATGTCTTTTGGTAAGACTGAAGCTGTAGCATTGAAAATAATAAACATAGCCTTATATTTTTGACTGTTTGTCCCTAATCTATTTAATTTATTTTTTTTAGTTTTAAGACTGATGCAATGAAGCTTTATGCATCTATTTAATTTTTTTTTTATATATAAGCACGCTGTCAATTTAAGGAGATAAATTTAATTTCTTTTAACTGTGTGTAGAAGAGAAGCACAAAAAAAAATTTACTGGATCCTGTCCTCCAAACTCTAGATAAGAAGAATTTTTTTAGTATCTGCTATTTTTGGAAGAAAACACTGCAAAAGTGAACAAATGAGATCATTGATTCAAGAAACAAAGTAGTCAGGAATCTGTAGTGAGCTGCTTTTTTTACAACAGAACTTCCTTTTGTCTTTTAGGGGCTTGGGGGCAGGAGAGGGATACGTTGTTCCCTCGTAATCTTTATGGGGAAGAGGCTTGGATCAGATTTCAGAGGTGGATGTGTTGGCATAGATGGTGATGCAATGTGGTCTTGTCTTCTTGTTCCTGGACGTGGCTGCCTGCAATGGGAAATATTGTAAAGTTTTCTGGCTTTTTAGAGCTTTTTAGCTCATCCCATGTTTCTCAAGGAATAGCTCCACTTGAAAACTTCAAGTCATTTTCCTCAGAAAATATTAATTTCCCCCATTCATACTATGCTAGAAAAGGTTTGGGTTTTAAAGATGCTGTTTAAAACTACTTTTCCTCCTACATTTTGTCACAGGGGAGTTGCTGCCTTAGGGATTTCCTGGGTTTGGGAAGCTGAAATCCAGTGGAAGGATTTGTTTGTGCTGATTGCATTGGAGCTCCCTGGTTATGACAGGCAAACAAACCTCTGCTAAAGCTGAACCTTCGCTTGCCTCAATATCAATGTGATCAGGGAGCTGCAAAGAGCTGCAGAAAGGATCAAAGCCAAGCACTGGCCTGTGATTCCCTCAAGAAATTCCTTTTACTAGTTCCATCCAGGTTCAGAACTGCTTTGCACTTGGAAAGACTGAGATCTGTGTTTGGGACTGTGTCTCTTTGGGGTTTTCAGTGGAAGTTTTGTCCTAAATAAGGGCTAGATTCCAGAGAAGGTATCAAAATCCTTCTATCACAACCCTTCTGTTGTCCAAACTCAAAGCATCACTACCTTTTCCCTGCTAAGGTGATTTAAATGTGAAAATCCCACCTGCTCAGGCCAGCAAGAATGCTCTGTATTTAATGAACAATAAATTGAACTAAAAACTAAACCCAATCATTTCTTGTAATACTTGAAACTTGGGAATGGCGTTTGAGTTTAAGGACCATGTCCTTAAAAATCCATGAGTTGTTGGAACCTTTTAAAACCCACGTGGTTCCCCTTGAAGTTGCCTGGGTGTTATTAAGTAATAAAAGCAGTGTCTGTGGGCCAGCTGAAGCAAACCATATCTGGGCTGGAGGCTATTGGTTCCTCACCTCTGTTTTAAAATTAGTCCAATCATTTGCAGCGTGATTCATTTCTAAAAATGACTTGTCCATCTGTGCAGGGTGCCCTGGCTCTAACGTTGCAGTGCTGCCAGGGCTTTGCTGGAAGTTTTGGTGCTCTCAGGACATCTTGTAGCTGTTGTATCTCATTTTTCTTTGATAAATATGTTCATTCAGGTGTTAAGCTGGGGTATTAAAAACTATGGTGTGAGGGATTTTAATTTTTGGAAATATCTATCAGATGTTTCTACTCTTGAGACTCTACTGTTAAAAATGTAGATATGAAATCTTCAAGAAAAAAAAAATAATGTCTATTCTGATGTCACTACTAAAATATTTATCAGCTTCTTAGGTGCTGGGTCAAGCACCTAAGAGTATTTAATGAGTTGTAACTTCACAAAGGTCTTGGGGAACAAAACTTGTAATAAAGTAATGCTCCCCAAAGTTGGGCAGCCCCTGAATCAGCTACTCTGTGGATTCCTGGGTAGTCACCTCACACCTGGAGCTTTCTTCCTGGGATTTGTGGGCTTTTCCCTGCGCTGCTTTCCCCAAAAACTTCACAGCTACGAATCAGTTCTTAATCATCTTTTGTAACTCAAGTCCTCTGATGTAAGAGTCCTGCTAAGGATCTGCAGGCACATGGGGAGGTAGAACTTAGGAGCATGTTCCTGCAACTGAAAAATAAACAGAAAATTAAGACAATATTTTTAATTTTCATCTTTATGTTGAAGGAACTTACATGCCGGGAAAGGTATTCCCATGGGTGAGAGCAGCATCATTTTTCTTTAATAATAATTATCAGACTAATAACTGTTGCTTTGTCAGAGAAGGAATATATAGACTTATAAATTATATAAACATATATATGATATATAAACAACAGAGCCTGTTGTTAATTTTGTTGCATTTTCAAAGAAAAAGAATCAAAAAGAATTGATCAACCTTCTCCAAATATTGATTATGCTAAATAAAAATAAGTTTAACTTTATTCGGGTTTTTTTTGATGTTATGGATTTGATGCAACAGCCTGAGACACACTTATCCTATAGATGAACAGTTGGAAATATTATTCTCATTTTTAATGTTACTGCATTCAAAAAACCAGTAAAAAGGTGTTAACATTCAGCTTTTGCTAATTATTGCAAATAATTGTAATACTTTGGGTGGCATTTATTGATGGTATCTAGAAGTCTAGAATGCTTCTGAGCTATTATAGAAAAAATGAAATGCTTTTTAGTTTGTGTTTTGGTAGATAGTAGTCAAATGCTTGTATAATATAGGAAAATGTTCATTATAATGGTGGTGAATGTAAACTTAATTATTGCTGATGGTGAACCTTAAATTGAGAGTATTTTAAGGCATCTCCAGTTGTTGTCTGGCTCTTTATAGATGTTTTTATTTCATGTCTCAGTGTAGGGCCTGGAGTTGGTTATCCTGTGCTCCAGAGGTCTTTATAGACAGGTGGGGTTTTAGGATTAGGTTCTATGAACCTGAATGTTCATCAAAAATTCACAAATAATTACTATATTTTAATCTCTGCATTAGTCCGTGCCAGTGTAATCCGTAATTATTCCGTCCTCAATTTGCATGAACTCTCCTGTTCTTTACTTTTGCTTTACTCACCTACTTTATTGTGCCCCAATAGACATTCCCAACAAGTTACTAACTCGAGTTCCTCTGGCAATTATCTGGTGCTCAACTCCTGTTGCATGTTTTTGGGGCAGTGACTTTGAAACCCCACAAAAAACCCATCAGAATTCAGGGAATGCATCACTAGGTTAGAAATATTTTGATTTTAGCGCACAGGATGGTGAAGCTGCTTCAGGAGAGAGGGGAGTTCCCCAGAGCTGCAATGTGCAGCCTGTGGATAACCCTTCCCGGGGTTCTCTGTGGCTTTCAGCGATAGGGATCAGGGGTTTGGCTCTCCGGGAGGGAAGGGATTGTAACTGAAAGCTGCTGGAGAGGCCTCGGGGGCGGGAGGAGGAAGGAAGCGAGCGGTGAGACGTTAGGAAGAGGCTGGGGTGAAGGGTTGGTGGTCAGGAGCAGTGAAGGGGGGATGTGGATGGCAGCAGGGAGGGAAGGGGATGGAGGCAAAGCCAGCGTTTGGGGGAGAGTTGGAGGCTGGGCTGGTGCAGAGGTAGTCAGGGCTGTAATGAAAAATGGGGGGATTTGGGGTAAAGGGGCCTGTGGGTGTGTGTGAATTGTTTGCCATGAGATCACGGAACCATGGAGGGGTTTGGGTTCAAGGGGGCCTTGAAGCTCATCTAATTCCACTCTTTCCACTCGCACTTTCCACTATCCCAGGCTGCTCCAAGCCTCATCCAGCCTGGCCTTGGGCACTTCAGGGATCCAGGGGCAGCCCCAGCTTCTCTGAGAATTCCATCCCAGCCCCTCCCCACCCTCCCAGCCAGGAATTCCTTCCCAATATCCCTCCCATCCCTGCCCTCTGGCACTGGGATCCATTCCCTGTGTCCTGTCCCTCCATCCCTTGGCCCCAGTCCCTCTCCAGCTCTCCTGGAGCCCCTTCAGGCCCTGCAAGGAGCTCTGAGCTCTCCCTGGATCCTTCCCTTCTCCAGGTGAACACTCCTAGCCTGGCTGCAGAGCAGAGGGGCTCCAGCCCTGGGATCCACAGTGTGATGGGAAGGAGAGATGATGACTCTTGCTAGGAAAACCCACCTGGTAGCCTCATTGAACCCCCAAGTATCAAGAATATTTTCACACAGTATCAACCAGAAAGTGCTGCTTAATCACAGCCTTTACATCCAGCAGCCTCAGAATGATTTGAAAAGGGAAGTAAACAGGCCTGTGAGTGTATAAATAATTCCATAATATTGCCACTGTTGGTGCCTCAACTTGGAAGAGCTGGAAGTAGCTGCAGCCCTGCTCAGCGGGCCTGGCTGGGCACCCAGCCCTGCAGCTCTCAGATGAGGACATGTAGCACTTGTAGAAGTGCTTTAACATCTCCGAGGACTTTGGCCTGCATGTTTGGGTTTCCATGAGGGGAGGTCTCCAGGGAATTAAATCCATGCCTTGAGCTCAGCCCGTTGTGCTTCGTCCCCGTGCGGTTGCGCTCGCCTTGGCCACGGCACGGCGCGGCTCTCCTGGGCAGCCCATCCGTGTTTGAGCTTCCCCTAGGACAGCATCCCATCCTTGTGCTCTGCAAAGGGCGCCTGGAATGCTGTGCATGTCTTGCCTGTGTTGTGTTTACTTTGACTATATTCTCCTTGCTCGTCTCCCGAGTAAACAATCCTAATCCAGTGCAGCTCTGCTGGGTCTCGCTGAGCCTCCCTGAGTTTTTCTGCCTCCTTTTGCCATCAGCTGGTGTTCCTGGGCAGGGAAAACCACTGATTTATATGGATTATTCTAATCCAACATTGTGCAAGCAAAATCAAAAAATAGTTTGACTACCTAATGATTCAGAAATGCAGAAGTGTTGCCAAAAATTTTAGCATTTGTTAGCTTTACACTTGAGCAAATGCATTCTGGTAGAGAATTGAACTTCTTTATTTTAACTCTTATCTGCGGAGTTTTAAGGCTTAGGAATTTATTCCCACAAAAAAAGGAAACGTGTTTTACAATTAGAATAAATAGGAAAATGAGTCTTTACATTTCTTGTAATGAGTCTTTACATTTCATGGATCTTGCTCTTTTTTGGAATAAATATTTCTAGACTTACATATATGGGGGCAAACATTCTTTCTTTAAATACAGCCAGAAAAGTTTCTTCCTTTATTGAATAGGAGCTTAAATATGATTTAGCATTTTCTACTTTGAGATAGTGGTTTGAAGCAGGGCTTAAATGAAATAAATTCAGTGTACCTTAGTGAGGAAAGAGGCTTTCTCTTGAACAACTCAGTTTCTTTCGAGTGCTTAAGTATTTCAATAAAAACAGGAACAAAATTTTTGGAGGAACCTCAGCAGAAGAAGGAACCAGATGCGTTGATTTTGTAAACATTAAACAATCTGCATTCTAAGAATGACTCTCTGATCCCTTTGAATTCAAAGACTGACTAAATTATTTTGTGTCTCTCTACTGGACAGTGTTTTTCTGTGCATTTGGCAGTCATAGCCAGAGCCTTGATATTACTAATAATATGTAGTATTAATGTATAAAATATCAGGAATAATGTGGGATTTGAATTTTTTTTAACTGTCTTCTGTAAAAATTATTTAGGACCTAATACAGGGGGATAATTTTACATAGTTCCATAAAGAATTTTTTAAAAAGTGGTAATTTGGGATGAGTAGACCTCTTATCAGTCCAGAAACTTGATTTCTGAATTTAATTTCTATTGGATAATGTAAACTCAAAGTAGTGATACTGTTCTATGTTAGTTTCTGGTTAGCAGGAGCTTACTAAAAATTAACTTAATTGATATTTTTTTCCCTGTTCTAGACTGAAAAAAATCCCAAAACCCAAACCTGTCCCAAAGTATTGTCTGTTTCTCTAAATTACCACAACTGTTCAACATTGTTTCAAATATTCTCCTATTCTGTTCTGTCACAAGCAAGAAAAAGGGATTTGTTCGATCAGCTGAAATGAAATTATCCTCAAACCAGCAATGAGTTATTTATGCATTTTCCCCATGACTCACTGTCTGATGAAAAAATACGTTAATATTTGTTATAATTTATAAAACCAGATTTGAGGGGATTTGGGGTTTTATTTAGGTTTTTATGTAGCAATACACAAGTCAATTGAGTCTTTGACATCAGACAGACTGGGAGGGACTTAAACCAAGTGAAATTACCTGTTCTGCATGAAATTGGTCTCTCAGAATCTTGCTTGTTGCAAGTTTTTCTCACTGCTCTAAAATACAAAATTTTAAAATCAAAACAAACTGTTTTAGATAAAAGTGAGGAAAATAATAAATTCCTGCAGCATTCCAGAATAAAGTATTCAGTGGGAAATACATGAAGTATTAATTATGTTTATGTTTAAAAGTACTGGCTTTGTTTTCATTTATAGCCAGGGAGCTTTACATGACTTTTACATGATTTTGACTTTAACTTTTGTGTAGAAAAAATGATACATTGTCATTTTTAAATATTTTTTGAGTGTTATTTCCTGTGATTTGGTGCTGCCATAATTAATATTAAATGGTAATAACATGGTTTGGGTAAGAAACATTTTAAATAATGTCTGGGCAGAGCACTGTGTGTTTCTGGAGAGAAATCTATTCAGATTTAGAGGAGCAATTATTTTTTCTGTGCATGTTTGTGGGGTTTTGGGGGTTATTTTCCCATAGGCACCACTTCCCTCTGGGCTGGATGGGGCTGGTGCCTCTCCCAGAGGTCAACTGATGGCTCATAGTGGAGTGCAGCATATTTTTCTCTGTGCAATGAAAAAAGAAGTTTTATGACCTGAGCAAAACACTTTCCCCATTTCTGTAGAGACTTTTAGTGTCCAAAAGCTTTTCATAAATACAGCCATAGAATACCTAAGGCTATTCAATTCATCTTCTCAAGGGCAAAGGAGGTTTTTTTTTTCTTTTTTGATTAAATTTTTTGGAGAAAGGAAGCTGTCAGAATGGACTTTATAGTTTTGCCTTTGTTGAATTGACACTCTATAAAATTTTATTTTAGCAGATTCGATACGAGAGGGAAGCAAACGATAGACTCCAAGTAGGGCAGAGAAGAAAGTTGTAGGTTATTAAATCTTTTCAAGGAGAAAAGGAAGTAGTTCAGTGTGCTCACAGAGGTTCCTGTGTCAGCAATTGGGAAGCCTGGCAGAGATTATCTTCAGCCAGCAGCAGGTTAAGAAGGACAGGATGGGAAGGGGACGCTGAACTTCCAGCATGAAGGAAATTGAGATATTTAACCTGGTTCGGAACTGGGTTTGCTTTAGATCTCATTTTACTCTGCAGTCCTTGAGCTGAAGTGGGAAAGAGTTTGGAGCACGCAGGTTAAAAAGTGAACTTCAGTGTCTTGAAATAGACATGTTAATGGAATTGTTAATTTTTTTAGAATGAATTTATCATTAAGGAAAAATGATAGTAACATTGCAGATAAATTGGAGTAATTTAACACTTCACACACAGGTTTGGTTTGGGGAGAGGGAGGGTTTCCACCCCACACTGCTCTCCATGTGCATCTACAGGAGTTTTACTGAGATCTGGCCCCTCTCCTAAGGGCCTGGATGGTACTAATGGAATTATTTCGGGGTCATTTGGCCCCGGGGTCAGTGCCACGATCAGTCAGCTCCGTTCTGTGTGCCAGGTGAGTCTGGCATTTGGGCGCGAGAGTCGCTCTGCCCACAGCCCCTGCACCCCCCGAGCCCCCTGAGCTGGATCTGTGTCCACAGCACATTCCTGACGGGATCCACAGGCTGTGCTCCCATCCCTGGAGATGGTAATGCCTGAGCCCCCTGAGCTGGATCTGTGTCCACAGCACATTCCTGATGGGATCCACAGGCTGTGCTCCCATCCCTGGAGATGGTAATGCCCAAGCCCCTTGAGCTGGATCTGTGTCCACAGCACATTCCTGACAGGATCCACAGGCTGTGCTCCCATACCTGGAGATGGTAATGCCTGAGCCCCCTGAGCTGGATGTGTGTCCACAGCACATTCCTGACAGGATCCACAGGCTGTCCTCCCATCCCTGGAGATGGTAATGCCTGAGCCCCCTGAGCTATATCTGTGTCCACAGCACATTCCTGATGGGATCCACAGGCTGTGCTCCCATCCCTGGAGCTGCTCATGGCTGAGCCCCCTGAGCTGGATGTGTGTCCACAGCACATTCCTGACAGGATCCACGGGCTGTGCTCCCATCCCTGGAGCTGCTCATGCCTCTGGAACGCGCTCCGGAGCGAGCAGGGTGTGGGCGGCGAGCGGAGCAGGTGGAGCCAGGTGAGGCGTGGAGGATCTCAGAGCAGTCGTGTCCCTGCCAGTTGGGACTTGTGGGAGACTTGCAGGCATCAGGAGCACAATCCTTCACTGCAGTGTCATTCTCACAGAAAATTGCCTCTTGTTTTAGGGGATCTGCCCTGGTGGTGCTTGATACCAACCTTGGTAATGAGGGGAAATCAGAGAGGGAAAATCCTGGAAAAATTCTTAGAAATTTAGTCCTACGTGGGACTTGTCCTGTGTCTAGCCAGGGCAATGAGAAATATTCCAGCAGCCTGACAGCAGGTGAACATTATCCAGACTGCAGCAGTTTGGGAATCAGACCTTCTGTTTTGGGAAGTTGTCATTTCTGCAGTCATGGAGACGCTCATTAGACATCTCACATTCAATATGCAGCTTATTGAGCAGTTGGCTGAGAAATGATGAGCAGAACAATTGTATCTTGAGGGAAAACTGGCTTTGGAGAGGATGGTCTTCCCTAGGTTAAGCATGTATGTGTAATTGGTCTAATTTTTTAATTAGTTTGAAGATGGTTCTGGACATGGACACTTTTCTGATGGGATGGGGTAGGCCCAGGTGGGCCAGGAGTGCTGCTTTAGGGTCATCCCTTTGCTTTGTATGACGATCTAGAAGGAGAAACATCCTTGCCACCACACTGGGTTAACCTTTGAGTAAGTTTATTTTTTATATGCTGGTATTAGAAACCCTGAGACCCTTCAATAATGAGGTGAGATGGGTGCAGTTCCCTGATTCTGCTTCCAAAACTTCAAATGACATTGTATTAAAAATAAAAATAAATAACAAACCATTAAACTAACCAAAAGTACATGGGATAATGGTTTGGTTTCTTGTCCATTGATAAGTTCATAGTTCAAATAATGAAAAGAAAAATGGATGTAAAATTGTGCCCTTGGATGCATTTTACAAAGGGTCCAGAATAGTTACTTTTTATGCACTGAGACTTTCACTAAATTTATATATTCTCAGCTTTCCTAGCACAGATAAAAAGGCCTGGATCAATGATATAATTTACCAATTTAGACCTTAGTTTCTATTTTTAAGTAAGTGATATCTAATATTTGGTGGGGGGTTGGGAGCATCTTGTGAAGAAACATTTATCTGTGAGGATTTTGGATTATAAGGCCAGAATAAATATGGTAGAGCAGACCGAATTTACAAAATACCAGTCTGAGCAGAACAAAAGGATTGGAGCTTCTTTTCTTTGGGATGGTTTTTTTTTTGTTGTTCTTTTTATCTCCCAACTGAAAAATACTCCAATTCTTCCCCACCCCCAAGCGAAAGAAGAATTGGAGTGCACTAAGACAGCAAGAGAAGCAGAAAAGGTGAAAAGCCCCAAGCAGTGAGGGCAGATGCAAAGGAGGCCATAAAGGGTTTGTTGTGTGGTACACAGGTTGTTAATGCTGTTAATGATTGAGCTGTTTATGGGGGATTACAAAGGGGTAGGAAACGACTCCGCTCAGGAATTCCACTGAATCCCAGAGACACGAACAAAAGTTTAGCAGGACGCTGGACTCAGACTGGAGTTTGCCAGCAGAAGCTGCCCAGAGCTGGTGAGGAGCACAAATAGAAGAGGCTGCAGGGTCATCCTGGTTTAATTGAGCCACCGGACGTGTCCCCCCGGGCGAGAGGCTCCTGGGACACCAATAACTGCGTGGCACTATTGAGTTACCAGCCTGGTAGGGTTACAGGAGCTGGGAGTTCACAGAAATATGCTGTCATACTTGCTAGACCTGTACATCGAGTTTGGGGGTTGGGCATTTTGGGGGTTTGTTTTCTAGGGGGTTTTAATAAGTGCAAACTCCCTAAAACCCACTGATAATTAGGTGTTTGTTGTTTGCCTTGCTGGGAGTCCATTTTAGTTGTTAAAAGTCAGGAACGTGGTTTTACTACTGGTTTTATGAATACTTTCGGCATCCAGCTTGTTCCCTCAGCAGTGCAGTGTTATGGTTTATAAACTGGAAGTCCCTTCTCCTATTTTCCCACTTCATAATCAAGTTTACAGCAGCTCTGGCTGCTTCTTTTCTGGTTGTGTTTCAGACTCAATGACTGGGATTCTTGGGCTGTGTCCCCACGGGTGGTGACCTTAGGGACAGCTCAGAGGAGTGCTGGGACTTGCCCTGTGTTTTGTTGTGCTGTCACAGTCTGAAATCATCCTGTCCTGTTCATAAACCTATCATGCACAATCTGATCACCAGGTCTATACTTGGAAATCGAGGAGGAACCTTTCAAACTCCTCGTAGTAGAGACGGGAAGAGGAGGAGTAGCCAGACTTGTCATTTGCCTGCAAAAGAGGCTCCTCAGTTTCTAGAAACATTTCTGATGGTGTTGAGTGATTTGATCAGCCTGTAGTTGTGTTTTCAGTAAAAAATGCATATTTTTGATGTTTCTCCCAAAGTCATAGACTTGTCTTTACCCTTAATAGTTCTTGGGCACACTATGATTGTTAGAGATGGTGCAAAGTGGTGGAAATGCTCCTTTGAGCAGTGCCAGGTTTTAGCATCAGAAGGTTCAGGGAATACTGAGCAGAGAGAAAAGTTGGAACATGCTGGCCATTGTAGTAGTGTAACATATCAAATTACACACACGCACCTCCTTTTGTGCAAAAATCATTAATCCAAACCACGTGTCTGTCAGACGTGATTTTATTTCACCTGTTGATGATACCAAGTCTAGGAGTGAGACATCTCTGGGAGAGAGACTCCTGGAGTATTCCAGATGGGAATCCAACCGCGAGCCATGGATCAGGTTAACACCATTTCCATTAATTAGCAAAATCCATCAGCTGCCAATCAAACTGCTGCAAGCTCCACTTTTGGCTGGAAGTTTGGGCTTACTGGGGCTAACCTGGCTGTAGGAACTCAAGTGCAATGCTGCTGCAGCAGTTTGAGTTGGCTCTGGCTGGGAAGGGGAGCACTGACTCACAAGGAAGCTCCCAGTGCTTGGAAGTTGTTCCTGCTGCAAACTGTGACAATGCTTGGTGTGCAGGCTCCCTGCCCCTGGCATGTTGTCTGCTGGCTCTTCATAACCTAGATGTGAAATACAGAGTGCAAGGATACAGGGCTGAATCCATCACTTGGGGATAAATGTCAGTGTTTTGGGGGTTTTCTCATAAGTTGTTCCAAACTGGATGTAAAACGTTGCGTGAAACCTTGGCAGGCAGAGATGTGCCACTTTGCTGTGTAAGTTTGGGTTCATCTGTGAAGGGGATTTTGGAGAAATAAATACTGATCTTTTCTCTTCCCCCAGAGAAAACAGAAATCTGCTGCTAAAAACTTGTGATTTTTTTACAGCTGCTTTGGACACTAGGGAGAAGGGGCAGTGGATGTGTCTGAATTCTCTCTGGAGCATTTCAGGGTATCATTTAGGAATATTTCACCGTACAGTTGTGTTCTGCAAAAGTCACAGGATCCATACTCATAAATAATTAGTGCTTTTTCTGAACTGCTCTCCTCTAGAGCCTGCTCTGTTCAGCAGCAAGTGCAGAATGAAACCTCACGTGATGCACGTGGGTTTAGCAGTTGATGAGCAGCTAATTAAGAGGCTGCTCTGGACCTGGAAGGAGGTGCTGTGGAAGTGTGCATCCAGGAAAACAGACCTTAGGCCACCCAAAACATCTCCTGGGCTTCAGGGGTGGAGCTGGAGCTCCATTTGTCCCAATAAAGGAATGAGCGATAGTATCACGTTCTCTATTTTATGTGTGGATATTTACAGACAGATTATTCATCTCTGCCTTTTTCTCCCCAGTACAGGAAGTTTTGCTGGCATTTAAGTAGCTTGTCTCAATTTGGATTTTTCTTTTTTCCTTTTAGAACCCAAAGCTTTTCACTGCAAAAGAAACCTAAGGGAAAAGTTCTCTGAAACCAGGATGTGTGTGCAGAATGATGGCTGAGTGTCCACCCACAGATTAAAACATTCCTGCCAAGGGTAGCTCTGTTCAGATACAGCAAAATAGTTGTGTGGGGATTGTAAGTGGTAGAAAGTTGCTGTTGCTTGTTCTAAGAAAGTACAGAAGAGAACAAAAATCTGACTTTAGTTTAGAACATGAATTAGAAACCACTGAGAAGCAGGATGGAAATCCTCCAGCCTGCAGTAGCATTTATTGCCCAGGATACAGATTTGTGTTACTCCCTTTAAGAAGCTCTGCAGGGCTGTTTGTGTCTGAAGTTCTGTACCTGTTAGAAGTTTTTGATGTTCCTGTGAGAGGATGAAGGAGATTCTCTTGTAAATTTGTAGGTAAAGCAGGCTGAGCTCTCCCTGTCACTTCCAGTGTCTGTCATTCCTGGCAGAGGTGTTGGGAAAATCCTCTCCCCCTGCAGGTTGGGAATTGCAGGCAGCTGCTGGAGGGCTGTGCTCCAGCTCAGTGAGGAACAGGGGGCAGGTCAGGGGAGGTGATTGTCCCTCTCTGCCCTGCTCAGGTGAGATCCTGCCTGCAGGGCTGCCTCCAGCTCTGGGGCCCAGCACAGGAAGGACTTGGAGCTGCTGGAGAGAGTCCAGAGGAGGCCACAGAGCTGCTCCAAGGGCTGGAACCCCTCTGGAGCCAGGCTAGGAGAGCTGGGAATGTTCACCTGGAGAAGGGAAAGCTCCAGGGAGAGCTCAGAGCCCCTCCAGGACCTAAAGGAGCTCCAGGAGAGCTGGAGAGGGATGAGCCAAGGGATGGAGGGACAGGACACAGGGAATGGCTTCAAGCTGAAAGAGAATAGGTTTAGATGGAATATTAAGGAGAAATTCCTGGCTGCAAGGGCAGTGATGCCCTGGCACAGGATGCCCAGAGAAGCTGTGGCTGCTTCTGGATCCCTGGAAGTGTCCAAGGCCAGGTTGGAGCAGCCTGGGATAGTGGAAGGTGTTCCTCCCATGGCAGGAGGTGGATCAATATGGGCTTTAATGACCCTTCCAACCAATTCCATGACTCTTTACCTCCTGTGTATTTCCTTGCCCTTACCTGTGCAGGTGTCCTGGGCTGGGATGCAGCCTCCTCCCTCCCTTTGCCAGTAAAGCCCAGATGCAAAAATGGCCCAATTTTTTTGAGGCTGGTGCAGAACCTCCCCTGTGAACACCTTCAGTCACAAATCAGTAATTGCCTGACAAGATCCATTTGGATCCTACCAAGACATTTTAGTCACTGGTTGTGTGTTCGGTGCCCTGTGACACAGAAATATGAATTTGTCATAAACCCCCAACAATTTGGGAAGGAAACAGACACCGCATGTATATCTGGGAGCTGAGTTTGTAAACCCAGAGAAGTTTTGTGCCTGAACCTTTTCTGAAACTCAGGGTGTGGCAGCTGCTTTTATGACCTGGTGTGTCTGATTTGAAACCTTCACCACACTATTAATTAAAGAACTAAAAAGGAGGTGGTTGGTATCATGTTTTAGTCCCTTTGGAAGCTGGAAAAGTGCCACTGGATGCAGAGTTTGGTCTGTACAGCTGAGGTGGAGATGCAGAATCCCTAAGCAGGATGCTGTTGGCTCTACAATGATGACTCCAATGGACACGGGAGGCTCATTTTGGGGTTCTCCATGGCAGCATTAAGATGACAGAACAAGTAAAGTGGAGTAACTTTGTCCCAGTGATGTCTTCAGGAACAGTGAAGTTTGCATTTTAATTTTTCCTGTATAAACTTAGCAAAGTTTAAAGGGAGAAGAGTGTTCATCCTTCCTTATCTTTCCCTCTCCTTGCCTTTCCTGGCCCAGACACTTTAATACTTTAAGGAAAGGGCTTTAGCATTCTGGCATTCCTTAAGGACACAATCCATCAGAGGGAAACAGCACTTAGATGTTTTGTGCATGGGATCATTGCTGAGCATGGGAGAGAAGAAGAAAATGAAAAAGCTGCCAGTTCCTTTCTGCTTTTTCATGGAGAGCAGAGCCAGCTCTCCAAAGGAAATGGGAAGAGAGGAGCTCTGCCACGAGCCTTTAGGAGATAGATCTCTTCAGCTGAGTGCTCCAGTGGCTCTGCAAGGACTGTTGGCCTGCAAATGGCCAGAAATCCACCTCTGTGGGGACTTGGTGTCTCTGCTGGGTTCCATCGGTCACTGGGAGAAGAGATTGGTTCAGCTGGGGCCTGGGAGTGTGTGGCTGGAGCAGACTGAGGTACAAAAAGGCCCAGAGGTGCAGAGGGATGGGCTGGGACATGCTGGAGGCACTCACTCTGCGCTGCCTCTTCCGGCCTGAGAAGAGAAATCTGGGTCAGGTCTGACTGTCCATCCCTCACAATTCCCCCTTGGCTCAGCCAGCCACACCTCAAGGGGCATTTCCTCCCCTCTCCCTCTTTTCTTCCCCACCCACCCCAAATCCGGGACACTAAAGGGTGATCCAGAGTGTTTGATCAGAGGAAAAGACTCTTTTGCTGCTTTGGTAACTCAAGGAATTTATTGTGGTGACTCTTCCTGAGCTTTGCACGTTGGACAAGCAGCACTTCCCTGGGTTTAGGAACTGCAAAATGAGCGTGGATGTGTATGTTCATAAAATATTTAATTACAGCATGTCGATTATGCCATTACCTGAGCATAGGTGAGAGTCTGAAAGCCTGAGCTGGGCTCTTTTCTATGGCCAGGATCCTCCTAGCCCTGCCTGGCCTCCTCCCCAGTGCAATTCCCAAGCAATTTCTCATGGCCACGTGTCTAATCCACAGTAATTCCCAGCTATGGTCATTATGTCCTAAAAAGAGAAAACATTTCCAGTCCAAAATAACCAAGGTTTACTGAAGTCATTCATATTCACAGTGGCAAATATCCAAACATCCTTCTTTTTGCCTACTTCCTTTCCCATCCTCCAGCCTGCATGGGTTCTTTTCCTTAAAGAAAATAAATGTTCCCTTCTAAGATTTCAATGCATTTTATTGCTGGAAATCTCAAAATAGGAATAGAAAAGACCTTCAGGTGAAAAATCAGAATTTAAAAGCTAATTCTGTCCTGGTTGGGACATCATTCCTTATTTGTTAATCCTTATCTTCTGTTTCAAATATGCAAATTTATTTATTTTTATCCTGCTGAAGCTGCTTCACAGAAGCAGTGTCAGAGTGGTGGTTTTATACCTGTAGAGGGTTTTTTGTGGGGGTAATTCCTGGAGCTCTGAGATATGTTGTAAGCAGACAGGAATTTGGGAAATGTATAGGTCTTTCAGGAATGCATAGCTCATGTTGTCATCGTTTTTCAGCTCTCCACCATCCAAACTTTGCTTTAGCTAATGCAAGCCAGATGGGTTATTGCTATTTTGTACACTAATATTTGTATTTAGGGTTTTTTAATGATCTCTGCTAATACTGCTGAGGCAGTATGAATTATATAATAATGATTAAGGAATTTTTTTTTGTTATACTTCAGTTGTTTTGTTTGTTTCTCGGTGCTGGTTATGGATCAGGTGTTGCAGAGATTCAATTATTTTATCTTTTACTAGGGGGGAAAAAAAGGTTGGTTAAAGATGGGTTTGTGATGTGCTTCGGGAGAAAGAAACAGAGTGGTTTATACAAATGCAATAAATAAATAAATAACTCCTGAAAAAAACCCCTGCATGTGAGTACAATACTGCAGGAAACATGAGACAGCAGAAAACCAGCCTTCCTTGCAGAAATACTTGCTCAAGCATTCTTCTCCCCTGAAGTGAAATTCAGATTAATAATGGTGACAGTTGTCAACTTCAAACCGCCATCAGTTTTATAAGCTCAATTACAATTTATTTTCTTTGTAGATAATAATTCCAGATAAATATCGCTAAAAGCAAGCCCGAGCTGAGGAGACAAAGCAATTAAATCCCACATTAATTTGTTTACCAGTGTCACACGGAATAAATCGACTGTAAGTTTTTCATAAATTATCTGGAGGTGCTGGGAGAGCATTTCTGTGCAATATTGGAGAGGGGGAATCTGGATTCTTTGCTGGAGTCACGTGTTTAATTAGACATTATGTAAATGATACTTTTCCACGACAAAAATCATCTTGGCTGAGTTCTGTGGTGGTGCCTTGGCCGTGGAAAGGTAAAATCTGGGAGGAGGGAAGCAGAGAGAAGTGGGCAGGAGCTCTGTGAGCAGAATCTCAACACCAGCACTTGCTCATTCCCTCTTTTTAAACAGTGCATTGTAAGCTCTGTCCATGCAGGAGTACATATTAGCTTGAAAAGATCAATTTTGAACTCTTTTGGTTTTCAAGATAACCTTTCAAATGTGTGCCAGAGCAGCCTGGAGTTCCCAGGAATACAAACAGAATCAGTGCTGCTTCTGCTTCAAACCTCCCTCAATGGCAAAGCAGCAGCAGGAAAAAAATATTCTGAGGTCGTTTTTTTTCTGGGTTTCATTTTTCTTTCTTTTTTTTTTTTTTTTTCTTCAGGCAATGTGAAAATTAAGACAAACATCTCAATTTTTATACTGTTTGGAAAAAGCTGTGAGTAGGAAGAGAAGCTTCACTTCTGAATATCCTTAGGTTGTTATCCTCTGCTGTTATTATTTTATGATACCTTCAGAGCACCTAATTTGGTTTTTATCTTCTGTGGTACTTTGGTTTTCTTGGTTTGGTTTTTTTTTTTAATGATTTCAAAGCTGTATCTATTTCTGCATCCTCAGAGTACTTAAGAGGCAAAGAAAAAAATATGTCATTTGCCAAGTGGCAGCTGAGAGAGATTAAATAACTTGCTCAAGTCAGTGTCAGAGTTGGGATTAGAAATCTCTTCCTGCTGTGGTCTCTGAAAATAAGATTATGTTACTTCTGTCCTGAATTATAGTCAAAGAAAAGAGATTTTAGAGCCTTCTCTGGTAGGTGTATCCTATTGCCATTTGTCATGTGTGGGTAATAAATAGGAATTTGCAGAGTAATTTAGTGGGAATTTTGAAATGGATTCAGTAGGTAGCAGGATTTTACCCATTTTGGTTTGTGGGTTTATTGTATTTTCAATTAATGGCTTAAATGTTAAATTCACCTTGTGAAAAACCACCTGGTCAGAGCTAAAAGGACAAACAGGGATAGGTCTGATAAAGGGTGAATTAAGATGTTAGGCAATAATTAAGCATATCACTGTATTCATGAGAAGAATTAACAGCAAAAAATGATAAGGGAAACTTTTGCTGCTCTTTGGCATTTTTGTGTTACAAACTGAGTAAGGAAGGATAATTCAGGAGACATTTTTTAATGACTGGGATCTAAATCTAAGGAAAAGACTTTCAAAGCAGAATGTTTTTCATGGTTGTCACCCTGCTGTCTAAATAATATCAGATATCAACAGAGCTTGAAAAAAAAATAGTCTCAAATAAGGTTATTTAGCATCTCTGGAAATTAATGCTTTAATGAAAATTTTTGCTGCTTAAGATATTGAATTAGACTGACTTTTTTCTTTTAACATCTTTTACATTTTAGTCTTTAAGTTGTACATAAGCAAGTAGAACTCAGTTAAAAAGATGTAAATATGAAGTCAACAGTCTCAAAATACAGGTTGGTCCAAAAAAATGGCCCAGATATGCCATTACTTTTCCAATGGACAGAGAATTGGTAATTTTTTAGTGGCCCTTGAGTTTGTCAGGAGGGTGAGCAGTGCTCAGGTGAACAACTTGGGTCTGCCCAGGTTTGAGAGCTGTGCTTAGCTGTTACCTTACAGGAGGTAATAAAACACAGCTGGGCATTGAAAAGGGGGAAAAACCCCATTTTTTTCTGCCCTGTCTTCAGAGTCAACTCGTGTTTTACAAATATCCCTTATTTGTGTTTCCTCTCTGGACAGGTAACTGTCATGAATTATTATCCCAATGTGAGAAAATCTTTTTTCCATAAAAAAAAAGAAAATTTGCCATAACAATCTGCAGTGTCTGCACCTCACCTGGATCCCTGACACATCTCCTGGATTTTTGGGAGTAGTGGAGCCTTGGGGACATCCTTTGGAGAAGGACAGAAGTTCTTTCTCTTTGTTTTTTATTATTTACAAACAGCTTTTCCTTTCTTTTTTTTGTGCCTCTTGATGTCCCAGTGGGCAAGAGGAGCGAATGTTGTGGTCTGAGAGGAATTAATGGGAGAGATAACACTGCAAATTCAGAATCATTTCAGTTGGAAAAGCCCTCTCAGACCATGGAGTCCAACCATTCCCAGCACTGCCAAGCCCACCAAGTGCCACATCCACGAGGTTTTTAAATCCCTCCAGGGATGGGAACTCCACCACTACCCCAGGCAGCAGTGGCAGGGCTGGACTTGCTGTCAGTGGAGTTATTTTCCCTAATTCCCAGTCTGAACCTCCCAGGCATTGCTGCATCCCACGTGTTGGAGTGGATCTTGCAGAAGTGGGAGCTGTGTTTTGAGCTCTCAGCCCTTTTCCTCGGCACGTCATTAACAGGCACCAGGGGTCTGCGAGCACTTTCCCATGTTTGCGTGGCTAATTGAAAAAAGGAGGTGTGTTTGGAGCAGTCTGGCTAAACAAAATTAGTGTGGGAAAAGGTTGTGTGGTTGTTAAGGACGTGTTGGGATGCCGGGGGAGCATATGGTCCGTGGTGAAAGGTCCGGCTCAGGCGTATTCCCAGCGCTCTCACTTCCTTCCCCTGTGCTCCCGTCTTGATCCCACCCTCCCGCATCTGTGCCTTAAAAAGTGACTGAAGGCAGCCCTGAGTCACTCTTAATATAATGTGAAATTTATTCCTGTTGGGAGAGGGCTCAGGATTACAGGAACTGAGCACACGCAGAGGCTGCGAGCGACTCTTCCTGACAGGGTTTGTGGTGGTGTAATTTCCAAGTTGCTCAGTGAAACTTCAGCCATGTAAATTATGTCTGACTCACGCTCGCAAGGATTCAAAGTCAGCTTTTAAAAGACACTTTTTGAAGTTTTCGGTGTTACAGAGACGCATGGCTGAGGCAAAGAGCAGAACATGCAAGCAATAAACAGAAGATCAGCAGGCTCGGAGCATTCTTGGCAGTTGTGTAACTCCAATATAAATTTGCATTCCTTTATTTTGTTTTGCTTTTAAGTGGCCTTTGCATGATATCTTTACTTTTCCCATTTATAATGAGGAAAAAATTGACTGCTATCAGAGCTGAGATGTGCCAAAAAGGGTAGGAGCTTATCACTTGTGAACTTGCAGAATGATTTTCTGTCATACTCCGTGTGTATCACAGGAGTTCATCACTGCAAGTATCGAAAATGTCACAGGAGAAATTTCATGTTTGATTTTGTAATTAGAGAAGTTCCAACATGATTTGTTTGGGGTTTGTTGGGGGCGGATTTTTTTTTAGATGAAAGGAAGACAAGGCTCAGCGATATGTGCAGTGCCTTGTTTGAGATGAACCGTTCAGATTTGTCTTCCAGCTCTGCATAACTTTGTAAGGAATAAATTGTCTAAATCGCAGAACTATTGTAGAATCTTGGAATGGTTTGGGTTGGAAGGGACTTTAGAATTCATCCAGTTCCATGGCAGGGACAACTCCCACTATCGCAGGGTGCTCCAGAGAGGCCTTGGAGACTTCCAGGGATCCAGAAGCAGCCACTGCTTCTCTGGGAATGCTATGCCAGGGCCTCCCCACCTCCCAGCCAGGAATTCCTTCCCAATATCCCACCCATCCCTGCCCTCTGGCAGTGGGAAGCCATTCCCTGTGTCCTGTCCCTCCATCCCTTGGCCCCAGTCCCTCTCCAGCTCTCCTGGAGCCCCTTTAGGCACTGGAGGGGGCTCTGAGCTCTCCCTGGATCCTTCCCTTCTCCAGCTGAACATTCCCAGCTCTCCCAGCCTGGCTGCAGAGAAGAGGAACTCCAGCCTTGGGAGCATCCCCATGACCCCAATCTGGGAGCAGAGCCCTGTGTCACTTATGCTGGGAAGAACCATGCTGGGAACATCCCTGTGCTCCCCTGGACACTGCTGTGCCCCCATCCCAGCCAAGCCCAACATCCCCCCTCCATCCCCCAGCTCTGTGTGCCACAGGCCGTGCCAGGTGGTCCCTGGCAGTGGTGCCACAGCCCTGCCCAGCCCGTGCCGGGCACTCACTGCCTTCTGGCCCCAGGCTGGGAGCCTCGGGAGCCTTTTGGTGCCGCGGCAACAGATGTGTGCAGAAAGGGCTGCGTGCTCCTGTCGGGGCTGCCCGCCTTGCACGGGGCCATCTGCTCTGCAGGGACGTGGGGGTGCTGCTGGGCTGGCAGCTGATGGCAACTCGGGGATTAAATGCAGAACAGAGCTTTCACTGAGTTCTGGGTGAAGCAACACTAGGAAAAATGTGGTTAAGACTTAAACGTGCCCAGATATCCCTGTGTTAAACAATACAGAGAGAAATCCTCGTTAAACTTCCTTTAATGCTGTCTTGAAGAATTTTAGTGTGCATATTTAAGAATTTTAATGCCATATTTAAGGATTTTAATGCCATATTTAAGGGTTTTGATGCCATATTCAAGATTTTTCAGCGCCCTAACTTCTCTAACGCAGCGTTCAGGACTTTGGCTAAGGTGGCTCATTCTCATTGTGGATTATAATTTTAGGGAATAATGGTGGATTTTAAAAAAGGAAAAAGTGAGAATATTCTGAGCTTCTATGTGTTTATGTTCTGCAAGTTGGATTGAGAAAAAAACACCTTTTTTTTTTCAGATTTTAAGTAACCAAACTATTACAGGTAAAAATATGTAGTAGAAAATGTTACTTAATTAAGTGTATAGGCAAACAGTTATTTTTGTAGTTCTATTTATCACTGATGATAAAGCATCATTAAAAATGCCTTTTTTTCCCTTCCATTTTGAGACCACTCATCTTTCTATGCAGCTTTAATTGGGCAGCTCTTAAAGGGATGTGGGAATTTAGTACGGGAAATTGAAACGGGATGCTGTTTAGATTGAGTAGAATTGGAACAGCCTTCAGAGTTTAGAAGGCATATTTTTTTCTCTAATTAAGGGATAGATGTAGAAGTCAACATTCCCTAAAACAAATCCCATCAGTTCTTCATGGAGGCAGTAACTGTTGGACTGTAACTTCCAGTACCATGGAATACTCATTTAAGGCATCTGCTGCAGGTGTCTGAGGTGGACCTCGTGTCTGAAACCACAAAATATCATTCAGGTTTTTCCCATTATTATTTAAATTCTCAAACAATAGGATGAAATAAAACAACAGTTAAAGGGAGAGAGGAACAAAACACAACCCAGTGATATTCAGATTCGTTTTCATTGTTGTTTTTGCCTGGGGTAAGTGTGGAGATGCCACCCATTTACGGGATGGGGTCGATGGTTGTGGAACACAGGTTGTGTGATGAGTGTTGGGTTTTTACCTCCTCATTGTTCAACAGGGAGTCCAGGATTGTTGTTGGGGAGGAACCTGCAGTGAACTGCAGAGGCAGCAGCAAAAATAATGTGCAAAAAATGATGTGCAGTCACTGGGCCTTTCTTACTTTGCATTTTTCTTCCAGTTTCTCCCCAGCAAGCTTGGGCACATTGAAGTGGGGCATTTTCCAGGGCTCCTTGGTGATTTAATCCAACCTGTTGGGATACAGCTTCACAGAATGAGGATCCATCCCAGCTGAGGGCAGGCAGCCCAGTCAGCACTCTGCAGGCCAGGAGAGATTTAGCCTACAGATATCACCTCAGTTCTGCTGCTTAACTGTCTGCTAAAAGTAATTAAAACACTCAATGATAGAAGAAAAATCTGTGATTAAAATCCTAGGGCTGCATCCAGCCATCTCCAAGGCAGAACCACTCGTGTCCTTCCATTGCCTCCTATAAAACCATATTAATTTGGGAGGAATCTTGGGCAGTGGTTGAGTTTTGACCTACAGCATTGTGATGGGATCATTTTAACTTCATCCATTTCTAGCTAAAAAATAAACTTTGAGATTTTGATGAAGGCTGCTCAAGTTCGTAGAGTTGAATGATTTTAATTGCGGTTTAATATCAAAATAAATGGTATTTGATACATCTGCATAAACATTTCCATTTTTACAGAGACGAATCAGTGTTTGGTGTTTATGATCAATATGCCCTTAATTCCTCACATAGGATGACATTTGGAAAGTGGCAAAGTTCAAGAATGTCAGAGCCATCTCATCCAAGGTGGATGTTGGTCTCTGCTCCCAAGGAACAAGTGACAGGATGAGAAGGAATGGCCTCAAGTTGTACCAGAGGAGGTTTAGGTTGGATATTGAGGGAAATTCCTTCATGGGAAGGGTTGTCCAGCCCTGGCACAGGCTGTCCAGGAGTCCCCATCCCTGGATTTAAAAACCATTTGGATGTGGCACTTGGGACATGGTCAGAGGTGGCATTGACAGTGCTGAGGAATGGTTGGACTCGATGATCTTAAAAGTCTTTTCCAACCTGAGTGATTCTGGGATTTTGTGAAAGGATATTGGGTGTGTGAATATGGTCTGATGGCTTTGTCCATGCTTTAAAAAATTATATAAACACACAAAACAAATAAACAAAACCAACCTTTCACTGCCGAGTTTTGTATTCCAGACATTTGTATTTGGAAGTTAAACTGAATATTGTGGTCATGGAATTGAAGGTGTGGTGGTGCAGAATGGAGAACGTCCAGGGAAGCATCCTGAAAACCTACACAGTTTCTCAGTAGCTTTTGGAATCAATTCCTGCAGAATGGAAATCATGTTTAGCCAATCACAAATTGATTGTCATTTTCCAAATGCTTAGAAGAAATCCATGTGTTAATTCATTAAATTTTTCCTTGGCTAAAGTCAAGGATTCTTGTACAACCAAAACATTTTTAGATTATTTTTTGAATTCTGTAATTTAGTAAGCTTTAGATATAAAATAATTCCCTGTATTACCTTATTTTTGGTGTTGGTTATAAACATGCTGATATAAATGAGTATATTCCGATGTTCGCAGGTATGAGAGGGTGCATTTAAATGAAGTACAATTTAAATCAAGTCCATCTGCCCTGGCCATAGATTGGCCTTTTCTCTCCCTTTGTACTTCCCTCCATGGGTAAATGATGCCACGTGGGATTCCTGGTAGGAGATCCTTTACAACTCCCTATAAACTCTCCACAAATAAAGAATAGCTGTTGATTATTTCTATTAGCCTTGATTTTTTTTTGGTGAAAATCCTCATATTTTTCTAAACAATTGCAAACTCTTGAGCTCACTAGTTTGGGAATTCTCAGGTAGTTTTGTGCAGGAAAAGGCTGAGCTATGATGCTGAGCACTGCGAACTGTTGATGAATGAGATTCTCCAGCATCCTTCCTGGAGGTGCCGTTCCCAGATCGCTTTTCCCTCCATACCCAGTCGGATGCTGTGAAGCTCCAACTGCCTCAGCCTCGTTGGAGCCATAATTTATTTAACTTCTCTGAAAGTCTTGCTCTGCTCCCCTGACAGTCTGCAGGGACTGATGTCTCCATGTGATCCCAACCACGGAATCCATAGCTCCGGGTGGGATTGCAGCCCTCCTTGTTGGGGTGTTCTTTGGACCCTGCTGTGTTCCTTATTTCAGTGTCCCATGTCCCAAAAAGATGAAACAAAACTTCTTTCTGCTGTTTCAAAGCTTCTTTATTTTTCTTTCTTACCAAAGTTTAGGAGGCACAGACTGTGCTGTGACCTCCAGGAACATGAGGGCAGAATGGCAATGGCTACCCAAAGCAGGTAGCTTTTATATCTATCATCAACCAGTTAGAAAGTTTTTCGTATCTTATTTTGTTCCCAAAACCAGTGAATATCAACCTTATTGACATGTCTCCTCTACACTAAATCCCATCTACAAATAAGCAAACCACAGGAACTCCTGTCAGAGAAAGAAGGAAGAGAAGGAGAAGAAAGAAGATGAAGGAGCCAACACCCTAGAATCTCCATGTTGGTTCTATATAATATATATAGCAAAACCTAAAAACTCCAACTCCACACTCTGTGCTGCACTAAACAACATCTCCTCATTCCTTTGGTGCTCTCAGCTCACCCAGAGGAGCAGGAAAAATCCCCAGTTTTTTCCTGGACTCCAAAATCTCCAGATGCGTTTGTGTCACCAGAGGGTTCCCAGTGGAAGGATCTCCACCATGTCAAATTCATCCCATCCTGTGTGCCGTTCTTGGGGCTCTGCTGCATCTTTTTGGACGTCTCCTGCTTTAATTTCCATGGAGTGTGACTTCAAGGATGTAACTCCTTGGGAATGGCAGTGGAAAGGCAGCAGAAGTTGTGCTTTGTCATCTCTTGAAGTTCTCCTTAAAGAAACTCCTGCTCCTTCACGTGTGGTAGTTTTCCATTGGGGTTTATCCTTGGAGCTCGTGGTTTGAAATTTCCTTAGTTCTTCTTAAGAACAATTCTGAATTTTTAGCAGCTGATGAATGACTGCTCCGTGCTCTGGGTTTGGGGAAGGTTTGCCTTTTTCCTGGAGTTTCCTTTCCTACCCCACGTGTTCTTGCAGCCTTATATGGAACTGCTTTGGTCACTTTGCTGCAGTTATTTCTCATTAAAAGCCCATTTTTAAGATACCTGATGCCTACAGAGAATCTGCCTTTAGTCTCTGAATCTTTTATAAATATTCTAAATAGTTACTTTGTCTAGACTTGTAACTCATATGTTTCTACTCTCAACTCAGTGTTGCTCCTAGATAATCTTTTTTGTTGTCTCTTTGTAACTTTTTTCTTCATTTATTCCATGTTCTGCACTCACTTTGTGCCCAAAGCCTTGGCGTTAAACATACTTGGCAGTTTTTTCAACAATTCAGGTATTTTTTACCTATTTTTTTATATACCAGGCAATACCAATAAATATATCATTAATCTGCTTTTATATACAAGTTCAAGCACAAATTTATAATCTACATATTCATGTATTTTAAACAACTCTGAGATAGATCATCACTCAGAATAGTAAATAATGCAATTATCAGTCCACATAATTGCCCTAAAAGTTGTAGCAAATAATTTCTTTGTCATCTTAAGATTTTGTGGGCTCTAATTTATGTGTATACCAGACCTTACCTTAGTGTTTACTGTTCACATTGATTTGAAACACACATGAAAATGGAGTTTCTTTTCCAAAAAACAGCTGCAGTTTGTGACTTCTTAACCAAAGAAATCCCCAAAAAGAGAGGTCTTGGAAATATTAAGTTTAAAATAGTCCCTATGGGATCTAAACTTTGTGTTGGCTTTTCTCTGTTGAGTTTTGGGGTTTTTTTCTCTTTCTTAAAGGCTGTTGGAGTTTGACTGAGAAAATAGTCCAGAATTTAAAACTTAGTAGTTAAATTACACAGAGGTTAAAGATTGTGACTCCATCTCAAATCTTACTTTGAGTGAAGCTTTGCACAAGAATGCTTTGGCCACACAAATGTTTTGAGTTGAATTATTTTTTACACTTATATAATTGCAAAATTTCTATTTTAAAACTGTGTCCTGTTTGTTCTTCACCTATTTGTCTGTAGTTTTAATGAGAACCCAGTGCCTGTTTGATCCAAGCTTGCCCACAATTCCGTGGAAGGAAATAAAAAATGTCTGTGCAGGAGCAGGGATGGAGCACATTTCAGCTGTTCCACCTGTGGCACAGCTGGGTCAGTGAGAGAAGATGAAAGCCAGAAGATCAAATCAGTTTGGACAGGAGAACTGGGAGTGCAGGAGGTCAGGAGGTTCCTTGTGTGAGGAATTATTACCAGGCTAAAGGAGGGAGTTGTATTTTTAGTTTATAAGATTCTTATTGACATAAAATAAGAAAATAAGGGATGATGAGGAGAATTTGCATCAATAGAGGGAATACAGAGGGGAAGATGAATGTGATTTAATTTGGGGGATGAAGAAGTTTCAGGAGCCCAAATTCTGCTCAGAGGGAAGAGATCAATTTGGAGCTGCAGAGCAAAGCTTGAAGAGGGAGGTGAGGGGGAGAAAAGTCATGAAAATAAATTAGTAAGACTTCTCATTTTTAAGATAAAAATGTGTCTCAGGTTGTTGGGCTTCGTGTCTGACACCTTCCACTATCCCAGGTTGCTCCGAGCCATGTCCAGCCTGGCCTTGGACACTTGGACTGGGAGTCCACAACCCACTCTGGGTCACTGTCCTTGAGACACTGAGGAAATACCTGATGGAAAAGATTGGGAAAAAGCCAGGGAGAGAGATTCAGGGAGCCTGGAGTGGGTTCAGTGTGTGCTGGGGGTGTGGAAGGAGGCAGGGATGTGAGAGCACCCAGGGAGATAGAGATTTCCATCTTGGAGCTATTTTAGACTCTGCTGTTTTCCATGGGGAGTTCCCATTCAGCAAAGAATGGTGCCATTCTTGAGGAGTAATTCAGTGAAGCTTTGTGATAGAATCTTATATTAGAAAGTTGTTATACTGTAGAAAATACTCCAAGAATTATCCATCTCATCACAGCTTTTAAAAATAAATGAGTGTTGCAGAAAAGGGGAATTGTCCAGGCAGCATGAAGTTAACCCAGGAAGCAACTTTACCTTCTAACCACATTAAAACCAAAGATTATTATGATTAAATTATTACATTATTTACAGTAAGTGCTAGAATTCCTAAGGAATCCATGGAGTCTGTGCCTTTTCCTAGAAGAAAGCAGTGACTCAACAACAAACTGCCACATGACCTCAGCTGCCTAAAAGGACCCAACTTGCTTTGAAAAATATTTCCTTATGTTTCAAAAGAAAGAAGAAAATCTTGCTGAGGTATTAAGATTTGTTGGCAGTATCTCTCGCTCCTACTGTACACAGAATTCAGAATATCTCAGGCCTTGACAACCAAGAAATGAAAAGTTATGGGACAAGAAAATCCAGGTTTAAATCTTTCCCTGCTGAGCTGGCAGTTTGACTGAAAATTGTTTGCATGCTAAGGTGGAGTTGTTCTGAGTAGTGGTTGAAATGTCTAAATGGAGCTGTTGATTGGATTTAAGGAGATTTATTAAACTTTCCCTGTTCACCTCGTGGACAGTCTTTCTGCATGTTTATGTTTCATTTCCATGGTAAATGGAGCCCATTTTCGATCACAAAGATGAATGTGAAATAAGAGATGAGGCTTTAGTGATACTCAGAGTACAGAGCTGGTTGGCATACAGGGAGGGAGAACCACCAAAGTGCATTTCTTCGTGGAGGGTAGGGAAAAGGCAGAGACAGACTTGTCCTGGAGGTGCACAGGGAGAAGCAATGGACACAGCTTGGGAAAAAGGAGATTTAGTAGGTGCAAGGAAAATTAAATCACCAGGGCACTGAAGAAGTGGTAAAATCTGTGTCTTTGTAGGAATGTGAAACCTGGTGGATAATGGCCTGAATATCCTGATTAACTTGGACCTCCCTGGAGCAAGAGGTTGGATTGGAGCCCTCCAGAGCTCCTTCCCAGCTGGTGCATTCTGTGATCCCAAGCCATAGGAAGTGTAGATTTTCTATGGAATGAAGGAGTCAGGAGGTTGTAGGGCAGCTGTCCTGCCCGAGGTCAGCACGGTGAGGTCACTCTGGCCTCTGACCACTCCAGGATTTGCAGGCCCCGCCATGTCTCCTGCCTTTTGGCCATGGTGTCTTCAAAAGTTAATTCAGATTATAATTAATACAGCAGGAAACGAGGTGTAAGGCTCAGCTCCTGGTTGTGGGAGTGCTGAGGAGGGGCAAGGTGCAGGGCAGGAACAGGAGCTGAGTGTGAAAATGCAGAAATCTGGGATCAGGTTCTGATCCATTCTAAAGTTACATGCAAATTAATTTTTTCTTCATCTAACCATTGGATTTGTTGCCATCACACTGGTTCTGAATGGCCAGGATTATCTGCAAACACATCAACATTTATCTAAGTTGATTTCCTATAAAACCATATCATTCTATATTAACTTAGCAGAGCAAAAAGATTTTAGACTTCCTGTGAAGAGGATTTTGGGGTGGGGATTTTGGTCCTGATGATATCCAGTGTATATTTTCATGTTGGATTATTTAGTGTGTATTCCTGCTTGCATTATTTGCTGTATGCAGGTTACCAAAATCAGAGATTTCAGGAAATACTTTTTTTTTTTTTTTACAATTTCAATTCCAGAGGCTCATAGATGACAGAGTGAGCACTGGACACAAATATCCCATTTTAGGGCCTCGGTGCAATGCACTGGAAGGGGTGTAACTGGTTTATGACTTATGGCCATGTCTGCATGGACACTCACTCCGAGGGATTCCAGCCACATGATTTAGGATTCCTACTTCAGGGCTCAAATGCTGCTTTGCCTTATTTATCAAAGACACCTGAGTGTGCCTTGGTCTGGTCTTTTAAGGAATAATGGCATGGAAAGAGGAAGGGAAGGGAATGTGCAGGACGAGGTTTAACAGCCTCCATGGAGCTGAAATTGTAAACAAGGGAAGATAACAGGGAAATGCTCGGGCTGGAGTAGGGAATTCGAGCTGGAAATAGAGTGAAATGGGGAAAGAGAAGTTTAAGACTAAATGTCATGGGAGAGCATTCAGCAACACTCGTGGCTTTTTCGATGATTCTTCCAAAGAAAGCAAGGGAAAAACTGGGTTTGGGACAAAAGCCCTTCTTTTATTTTCTTTTTTTTTCTTTTCTTTTGTTTGCTTTTTCATTTTTTCCTGTTTCGTTCCTTCTGCTTAACCATTCCATGTAAAAGAATCACATCTGGGTATACAAAAGAATGCATTAAATTTTTGAGGCATGGCTCAGCATCCCTGGGATTGCTGTGATGATGCCACAAAGCTTCACCGAGCCGGAGGCGTTGGCTTTGCCCGTGGGCATCTCGGAGTGCAACATCCTCNGGATTTATGTCTCCTGTATTCAGAAAGAGCAGCTGGAAAATCTTGTACTATTGTACTACAATCTTGTACTACAAAAATGGATTTTTATCAAACTTATTGGCAGAATTCATCCAAAATTGTAAAGAATTGTACAGAAATTCACAGAACAGTTTGGGTTGGGGAGGATCTTAAAGCTCATCCCATTCCATCCCCTGCCATGGACACCTTCCACTATCCCAGAGTGCTCCAAGCCCCATCCAACCTGGCCTTGGGCACTTCCAGGGGCAGCCCCAGCTTCTCTGGGCACCCTGTGCCAAGGCCTCCCCACCCTCCCAGGGAAGGATTTATTTTTCATAGTAAAGAATTTGACTATTTAATTCTCCATAGTAAAGAATTCTGTTTATAGTGAAGAATTATTTTTTTGTAGTAAAGAATTTCCTTCGCCGACTTCAGTGGGACTTTGTAGGAATGAAGAGATCAGGTAACTTCAGGACTTAGTTTTAGATAAGCTGAAAAAAGTGAGAGTAAAAACTGAGATGAAGAGAGGAAGATGGGAAGAAATTAAGCTTTTTTATGAAAGTGTTTTGGGTTTTTGGTTTGTTTTTAATGCCTGTAAATGCTGTTGCCTTATTTACCGTGAGAAGGACCTAGATGGCAATTCCAGCAGTGATGTGGACTATTTAATTTGAGATTAAAGTCATTCTATAAGAGCAAAAAGTGTATATTTATGGGTGGCAAAGAAACCACCCAAATTTAAACTTTTAAATGTGTCACGTTTTTGAACAATACCATTATTTTGACATGGATACTCCTTGGCTAAGGTTTTGATGTCTTTCCTTGAAAACTTTTGATATTATCTCCAGTGGCATAAAATTCTTGCAGATCAAAATTGCTTTGGTGGTTGAAACTGGCAACAAAAGGAGAATTTGCCTTTTTCTCCAGCAGCCAAACTGGCTGGAGAGATTTCTGCCCACTTCCTCTTGCCCGTTCATTGCCTCTCCACCTGAAGGTTTTGTCCCCTTTTTGTGGTGCTGTCTCTGTGGGCTAAAGAAATGGAGCATATAAAGCAGATTTCTGTGTGTTTTTATTGGGAGGGGTGATTTAGATGAGTTCTACAAAATCACCTCCAGTAGGTTCAGATTTTGGGGGGGAGTTGTTTGTTTTACTTGGACTTTGCATTTTTCTTTTCCCCACATGTATATTTCCAGTCTTCTACCTATCCCAAATAACCATCAGAAAGTAGAGGATCTTTTAAAACACTTCCAAGAAACTTTTAAATTTAAACCACAATTTTATCTTTGAGCTCAAACTCTTCCTTGCTGCCCCAAGAGGTATTATGGCCAACAGAGACACTCCCAATTTCCTTTTCTTGGAGAGCAGCCTGTCTTATCCATAACCCAGCACTTATTCCAAGGAGCTTTTCCACAATTAGGCTGGGAAGAGGCAAATTGTCCCCCTGATCCATCAGGATACTGAGGGAGTGAAGCCAACACAGCCCTGGTGGTTCCTCCTGGTGACAGAAACGGGGATGTGCCCATTAAATGTCTGGAAAAATTAACGAGCAAAAAAATTCCAAACCTCATTTCAACCAGGCAGGAAGGGAATTCTGCTTTTATCTGCTGCTGGTTTAATTGTCCACGTGGCTCTTGTGGAGATGTCTCAGGTGGTAGTGGTGCCTCTCCGAGCCCCCCGAGGAGCGAGGCAGTTCCCCTGGAAGGTTTTCTTTTTGGTAAAGATAAGATGGAAAGAGTAAAGATGGAGACAAAACTGATAAGGGCAGGAATAGCAGAAGGAATGGCGGAGTCAAGGCAGAGCTCTTGACTGAACGTGCCTTAAACAGGGATGGGTGCCAGTGGGAATCCGTGTGGCTTCCTGAGCTTTGGAAAGCACAAGTAGCTGGCAGAAAAAAATTATGAAGTCCACCCAAAATTATGTTTTTCCTTATTTAATAAAAAATAAAGAAGGGTGAAAACCTATTAAGATTTTTTTCTTTAATGTGCCTAAACCCTCTGCTTTTCCAGCAAGCAGCACAGTGAGCTGTGAGGAAATGGGATTTTATCTTCTATTTCACAAGGAAGGAATACGGGCACGGCTTCAAATAAATTTGCTATTAAGAAAAAGTCCATTATTACATTTAAGGAGTATTCTGAAGTTTCCAGGAGTGATTTGCAGGGGCTGATCTGTATGAGCTGCACACGCAGCTGAAAAGGGAGATAAATTCCTTTCTGTTAGTAACACAATCATCTCCCAAGGTATTTTTTATTAAATTAGATTGGCGTAACTAAAGTGCTCCTGATGTCATTTGTGGATGCTCCTAAATCATCAGCTAAAGAGCAGCTGATCTAAGTTTGGCCAAAGGAAGGAATGAAGTTTTGGAAGATTATATTCCTTGTTCCTGATTCCAATCAATCAGAATTTGATATTTGTGTACGGGCTTGTTTTAAAAGCATTGTAATTATGGCAGTGCTATAAATCTCATGTTAATGGAGAAGGAAAAAATATTAAATGTGACCCATACTTGGAGCCTAAATGTTCAGTGGATGTTCTTTATGGAACGAGGATGGAGGGAAAGCAAGTGGAATAATAGATATATGTGAATGTAGGCCTGGAAAAGTGGGATACACGGATTAAAAACATTTTAATTTTACATCAAATCTTTTACTAGATTTCAGTTTGATGGTGAACATGCACTGCTATATAAAGAAGTATTCCTCGGTTAAATCTTTTGGGATTTGGAGGCACTTATGAATTAATTTGTTTCCAGGAGTTCCATCAAAAGAGAAATCCTTTGTAAAACTACAGGTGTTAAAATACAAGCCAAAAAACACTTCTTGGTCTGGGAAATTCGACACAGTTCTTAGTCAAATATTGAAATTAAAATGCAGAAAAGACCCCTGAAACCTGTTAATTATTACTCTCAGATTTCAGAGAAATACTTTTCTAGACTTACTTTCCTGTTTCTTTCCTTAAAAATAAATAAGATATTTGTGATTTCATGGAAATCCTTCCAATGCCGCCAAGATTTATTATTTAAACATTGATAGCAGTTAAATAAATTAAATATCCAAGGAAGGAGGGACCAGTGCAGACCAGGGCAGTCCCAGCCATGACAGTGCACAAAAAGAGGCAGAAACTGCTTGAAACATGGTGCAAAACTCTGTGTTTTGTGCTGAATAATTACAATCAATGAAAAGAGCAGGAAAATAATGTTGAATGGAAATTGTCATGAGATCAGCCAATTATTACAATTTTTCTGTTGCATTTGATTGCCTTTTCTGTGCTTGGAAAAGGCCAGAAAATAAACCAAGACATGTATCTGAAGAGATGCATTTTTTTCCTTTGGCCGTGTAACCACACGTTGATACATTCATAAATTTACAACATTTTGGGCTTCTGGATGTTTCTAATTTCATTTTGGAGGAGAAGAATATTTCTTCAAACAACTGAGGCTCAACACTGTGCCATTTCTTCCCTTTTTAAAAGGAAGCCTCTGAAGAGATGTCAGTGTTTTATCTGCAGTGAAGTGTCCTCTTTTCAGGTTTTGATTCCGTGGCATCATTTCTGCTACCCAGTGTTTGAAAGCACAGGAACTTTAATTATTGTATAATAGTAAATGTCAGCGTGCAGTTGTCTCAAAACCCACCAAAAAAAAGAACTTTTAGCCCAACTTGCACCACCTTTGCAGGTTTTAAATGCGAGCACTGCTCGGAAATAACCATTCAGAAATTAAAGCTTTGTTGTCTAATTCAGCCCCTTCAGTTTTTTTAGCTCTATGTTTAGAAAAATGGGAGTGTGGCATCAGTTGCCTGTGCAGATTTGTTACAGACACAGCCTGCCCTGGAGGCAGCAAACGCTGTCAGGGTGACAGCCACTGCCACAAACCAGAGGGGAATATTTTTGGAACCATCCAAACAGCAGAGGAAGAACATCCTGTTATAAACACAGTGATATTTGCATGGCTAGAAAAATATTATTCTCTTTTCTTTCTCCAACACAAGAAAATCAACAACAAGGGAGTGTTCTCACCCTCGCATTCGTTTTTCCCGGTTTGCACATTTTTGGGAGAGCCTCGGCTGCTCGCAGGGTTGGAAGCACAGGGTGACAGCTGACAGGAATTTTGTGTTTCCCTTCCAACTGTGTCACCACCATAGCAGGGATTTGAGGAGGTCACTAAAACTCACTGTGCCACCACGGTTTTCTGGGAGTAGAGTAAGGCTCTGTCACCTCCACGTGACTTGGGAAGTGAATTACGCCTGGGAGTGTATTTTTGGATACAGGAGATGTTTGGGTGAATGGCAGTGTAGATGCAAAGGGGTTTCTTTTATGCCTAGAAATTATAAAAGGTCAAAATCTTCTTTTTTTTTTTTTTTATATTGTTGTATTCGCCACTGCGTCACCTGAGAGGGGAGGGACGTGTGAGCCATCACTTAGTGGTTATTTTAATTAGTCTGAATTCAGAGAGCACTTGGGTGAAATATGAGTAAATCTCATTACTCTGACAGTGCTTGCCTGACTACAAAGAAAGTTTATATTTAGTAAACTACTCACTCCTGTGACCTAGTTTGCTGGGGATGATAATTTTCTTAGCGTGGCACTGAGCTTACTTTTCCCTGTTCAATTTCCATGAATGAGGGGTTCTTCCCATCCCTTCATTTCTGGGCTACTCAGAGCAAGGAAGACTCTTGGAAGTTAACTCAGTTCATGGATTCCTTCCCAGTATCCCACCCATCCCTGCCCTCTGGCACTGGGATCCATTCCCTGTGTCCTGTCCCTCCATCCCTTGGCCCCAGTCCCTCTCCAGCTCTCCTGGAGCCCCTTCAGGCCCTGCAAGGGCTCTGAGCTCTCCCTGAATCCTTCCCTTCTCCAGCTGAACATTCCCAGCTCTCCCACCCCGTGGCCTCTTCTGTACTCCATTACACTCTTCAGCTTTAAAGAGACATTAGCTGCTAAAAAAAGTGTTTAGAAGTAATCCAGAAAGGAAGAAAATGGAGATATTCATGTTTGGAAGATAAATGGGATTTCTTTCTAATGTAGTTTGTGTCTCATGGAGGGCTAGGGGATTTATTTCTTCTAGAAATATTTTGGTTCTCAGAAATTCTGATAGAGCTGGGATTTGCCTGTAGTAAACAATAAAGTATTTGTTGTCTATATAGACAGAGAAAACACATTTGTTTATTCTATATATGTATGTATATGTAAAACTTAGTGTGGTTTAGACTTAAGTATGAATAAATAGAAAACAAATGTCTGGTGCAGAAGCAGTGCCCCACACCACAGCATCCCCAAAACTGCCCTTCCTCAGAGTACCAGAAATTGAGTAAAATTAGTGAGCCTTTCCTCCTTTTAGTTAAAATATCTTCTTCTTTTCTAATGGTAATTAGAAAATTCTGTTCTATTGGTGTCAATAAAATGGTAAATAACAGTTAAAAGCAGCATGGAATTCTTCCTTAGGACAATCTTGGAGAAGACTCATCTGTCATGTGATCTCATTAGTCCTTGCTTGCTCATCTCTGACAAAAACAGGCCGACCTGCTTTATTTATTTCTCACTTCAAACTATTAATTTAAAAGAAAGATCGAGGCAGCCTTTTCAGCGTGATTGTGGAATAAAAAAAGGGAAACACACGTGTTTTCCTCCTCATTCTTTTCCAGTGGTAGCCTTTGGAACTGAGCTGAATCATGGTGGGGGTTCTGAGCTCGGAGGAGAACCCAGCCCTGCTCATTCCTGCATTTTCTTGGTGCTGTCATCCTCCCTCACTGCACCCCTCCAGTGTGAAAATAGAAACAAAGATCCCTTCAGTGTTTTTCCAATCTGCTGCTCCTTTACGTTTGCCACTACCAAAAAAAAAAAAAATTTAAAAAAAAAAAATTTAAACCCCAAAAAATTGGGAAATGCTTTCCTAACTCTGTCTACAGATATTCTGTTACACATTAAAAATTTCTGCTGTTTCCTGTGCGCCTTTATCTTGCTGTGGAATAATTTTCATGTGACTGGAAGGATTTTTTCTCACAAACAAGAAAAACACCTCCCAGAGGCAACGGCTGATGGAGATTGCAGAGGCTTTGGAGTGTTTCTGTGTGGTGCATCCTAAATATTCCCTTATCTAACAGAAAATGATGTGAGATTTTGCACCTGTCTGAGCTGACGGGTTTCTTTTCATTCCTAAACATCTCTAGGAAGCTCAGGCGTGTTTGTCACCTGTGAGATTGAAGAATTACCATGGAATCCTGGAATGGGTTGGGTCGGAGAGGACTTTAAAGCCCATCCAGTGCCACCCCTGCCATGGGCAGGGACACCTTCCACTGTCCCAGCTTGCTCCAAGCCCCATCCAGCCTGGCCTTGGACACTACCAGGGATCCAGAGGCACCCACAGCTTCTCTGGGAATTCCATCCCAGCCCCTTCCCACCCTCCCAGACAAGAATTTCTAAATTTTTTTTTATTTAGTAATGAATTCTCAACCATTTAATAATTATTGTCATGTGTTCAAACAGTTCAGCTTCTTCAAAGTTGCTGCATGGGAATAAATTACCAAAAATTTATAGGAAGACTCAGATCTCAGAAGATACTAAATGTTGAGTTGTAGCTAAAGAAATGTTTTGTCCTCAGTCCAGGAAGAAATTTAAAAAAAAAAGAGAAATCAAAACAGATTCTTCCATTTGAGCAGAGACATATGTTTGGTGGGTTGGCACCAGACTAGGATGCAGAATCCTGTAGAACCAACTCTTCATACTCTGGGATATTTAGAGGAACAACATTCAAAATAAGGTGCTGGAGAATATAAGAAAACCAGAAAAATTTAAAAAGAGGAACGGGGAGCACCTAAAGAGCAGCACAAAGGAATTCCAGGCACTCCAGGCTCCTGGGCTGTGGTCACCAGGAAAGGGTGCTCAGGATCCATAGGGCTCTGTTGGATGGGATTTGGAGCAAGCTGAGATAGTGGAATATGTCCCTGCCCATGGCAGGGGGTGGAAATGGATGGACTTTAAGGTCCTTCCATCCCAAACTATCCTGGAATTCTGTGGAGCTGTGTCTTTATTGGTGTCTGTGTCAAAGGCCTTACAGGAATCCACACTGTAAATAACATCATATGTGTTTAAACAGAAAATGTTTAATCTCATCAATAAATTCCCATTAATTGAAGGTGAGATCATAGTGGCTCCTCTTGGTCTTAGGGTGATGCCCATAAAATCAGATGAAGAAAGAATTAAACACTTGGGTGCCATTCAGCAGAATTAAGAGGTCCCAAGGAATTCAGCAGATTCCCTTGAAAGATGTGGTTAAACAAAACACAGAAGAAATTTCTTCCCAGTGCTGTGATGCTCCAAGCCCTTGGAGAAGGCTTAGAGGTTTTGAGAACAAAATTAATGATACCCTTACAATTATTGCAGTTGTTCTGTTTGAGAGTGATGATTAAATCCGATCTGAAATAACATCTGCAGTGGGAGCAGAGTTTAAATATCTGGATTGTGGTTGTGCAGTTCACAAAGAAAATAGAAAATATCATCTATTAACACAAAAGGCAACGTGAGAATGATTTACTTGTCAGGCAAAAAAATAAAATACAGATCTTTTCATGGCACTGAAAAAAATTGGGGTAGATTAGGAACTGAATGGGAAGTCTGGAGCACAGTTGATAGAAAACCTCAACACCAAATTATGTGAAACAAAGTAACTTTTGGGGAAGACAAGTCCCAGACTCTGAACCACTCTGGAGACTCCAAACAAGAGCTGTTTCAAGTGGCACAATGAACTGTTGCATTCTCATCGCAGAGCTGCTCCATATTATGTGTTTTCCCTTTGAAATGCTATTCTTCACTCCAATTTTCAGTCCATTTCCCAGTTTTCAGCAGGTGAGCTTTGCTCTTTGGAGCAAATTCCATGTTGAACTCTTGAAAGAAATCTGCTGTTGGATCCTGCCTTGGCTTCTGTACCAGTTTGTTCCTTGGACTTTACTGGGTTGGCTTAGAGACCGAATAAAGGGCACCAAAGCCAACAGGGCTGGCAAAAATCAGCACTGCTTGAACTGGATGATCCTCAAGGCTTTTTCCAACCTTGACTTCTCCTGGTTCTAAGGGGTTGTGATTTTTGGATGCACAAGATGTGGATTTAACAGTGATTGGTTTGGGTTTAGTGGTTTTGGGGCTGGAAAAGCTCTCCAAGCTCATGGTGTCCAAGCTGTGCCCAATCCCCACCTCGTCACCAGCCCAGAGCCCTGAGTGCCACCTCCAGGCGTTCCTTGGAATGTTTGATAATTCATTACTAAATCAAAAGTAATTTAGAAATTCTTGGCTGGGAGGGTGGAGAGACCCTGGAATGGATTTCCCAGAGAAGCTGTGGCTGCCCCTGGATCCCTGGAAGTGTCCAAGGCCAGGTTGGATGGGGCTTGGAGCAAGCTGGAACAGTGGAAGATGTCCCTGCCCATGGCAGGGGTGGCACTGGATGGGCTTTAAAGTCCCTTCCGACCCAACCCATTCCATGATTCCATGGTAATTCTTCAAGGAACATTTGGTATCTTGCATTGGGTTGTTCAGTCACATTGAGCTCATCACCAGATCTTTCTCACCTCTTGTTTCACAGAAACTTCTGTGTCTTCCAGTTATTCCTTGAGCCTTCAATTAGGAAAACCTCTTTTTTCTGTTCCTGTCCTGCCCCTCAACCCCACCTTGACCCCTACCTGGAGATTCCCCAACAATCTACTGGGGCAGCGTCGCTCCCAGTGCCTGCATAGAAGATTTTTAGGACTTTGCTGGCTCGTTTTGTGTCTGGAATGGTTTCCCCACACGGGTCCATCAGTTCTCAGCTGGGCAGATGTGGAGGTGCAAGGACAGGCGATTGCTTTCTCAGGTTTTCATGAGAATTAGAGGGAACATCATCGTGGGCAGTTTTATTTCAGAGACTGATGTGAGCTGTGTCCTCTACAAGGATTTTACATTTTTGGAAGCTCTAGAAAGAGCAGAGTATCCATGTAGATATTCCAGAACTTGCTGGTTTATGGGAGAAGTTGGTTTGAAAGGTGTTTTTTCTCAGGTGATGGAAGTCAGGGATGGAAATCAAATTTCCTTTGCTCAGAGTTGAATTCTTTCATGGTCTGAGAAGGTCTGAACCAAATGGAATTGGCTGAGTAAAAAATAAAAATTGTTTACAAGACAAAAACTTTTGGACCTGATGAGTTTTGTGGTGATTTAATTTCTTATATTCATCTTTCCATAGTTAGAGTGCTGAGATGTGAAAGCAGCACTAACAAATGATGCTCTGTGGTTATAATGTTGAATAATTTTATTTTTTAAAAGCGTAACTGGCATTTATAGTGACCTTGTCTTAAAGTTACTTTTAATTTCAGTCTAGGGAGGTGGTTTAACTTTTCATAATCCATTAGTGCTTATAATATGTCACATTTCAATACTAATTGGTAATTCTATTTAATTTAAATTTTAACTCACGGGATCCTTGCTGTTGTTATTTTGGTATAACAATGAATTGCCCAAGTTAGGTGTATTTTTAAATACACTAATTCAGAGTAATTATCATATTCCTCAAACAGACAAATCCCTTCCCATGTAGTGGCTCTGCTACTCGACTGTTTATTTTTAACAGCAGCTCCTAAATGCATGTGTTGCATGAAATTATGGCTTTTAAATAAATAAATCAATCAGTATTTAGCTCTCCTGGCTGACTCTCTGCTCTGCTGTTGTTGTGCAGATCCTTGCTGACGATGGTGGTCGCTGGAGGCAGCACTGTTGAAGATTATCTCATTTACAGACAAGATCTCTGAAATCTGTTTCCTTCAGACAGCAAAGGTAACTCAAATAATCCACATTATGCATTTGTCCAGAAGTAATAAATTCGTTTTTGACCTCCAAAATGGAACAGCAGCTGAAGTTTGAGAGCCTGCCTACGCTGCTGACTTTAAACCTCTTTTTTAATGTTTATTTATTCTAAAGTGAAAAATAATCTGCATGGAAAGAGCTCAGTTTCTTCTCCTCCTTTTAGTTACAAGAGCATGAGTCCTTCCTTAGCTTCTCTTTTTTCCTGCATATTTTGTTTTTTCTTTATTCCTCCTTTCTCATGAGTTTTTTCACCTGCAGATGAGTTACGATATTATTGTGGTACTGATGAGAACCAGCAATACCTTAAAGTCTGAAGAGTAATTGAGGATGGATTTTATGCTCAAAAAGACAAAAATTAGGTGAAAAAAAGGGTAAAACAGTGGCAGATTTCTACAGAATTTTAGAAATGTGACTTTAAATTAAATATTGAAAGCACAAATCTGAAGTGTTCCGTGCCATTTCTTTTCTCTGCTTGTATTATTTACCATCAATATGTGATCTTCTGATCCGAATAAATGTGAGGATATTCAGGAGAGTTTTGTTTATGTATCATTTGTTCCTATTTTGAAACCAACTCAGTATAACACCGTAGGTAATATGGGACCATTTTTTTTTTCTGTTATGGAAATAGAGCTAATTTTCCCACTCATTATCTGCTGTTAATTTAATGTGTGGCAATATCTGAAATTTAGTGCTGATTATGGCAGTAGATTTTTGGTTAGCAGTACAGCTCATCTATGAGCAAACCAATTAAGACATCATTTCAGAATATAATTGAGCTCCTAATGGGGCACTTGAATTCACTGGGAATTTACATATTTGCTTTTCTTTGCTGTAGCAGAGAGGTCCAAAATGAGGCTACAGCTTCAGTTTTGAACTTCTGGAGGCACCAACTCAAGCTGAGGCTTTTCAAAGTGCAGCCTGTAAAGTGCTCTTGAATAAGGGAATGGATCAATTCATGGATAAGCTCCTTCATTCTCAAATCTGAACTTTGGATGGCCCTTGGGAGCTGGGAATTTGAGGAATACAACCTCCACTGTTCTTAGGGTGCTGAGGCCCAGGTGATGCTCTGGTGCAGCACAGTTAAAACTGATTTAAATACAAAATTCATTCAGTGTTTGTAATTAATTTTCTTTTTTTACTCATGTCTGGATGTGCTGGGAAAGGGCTCATTCTGAAAATCTTTATAGTACAAATCTTTATAATATATAAATATATATAATCTCTATTTTCAAGCAGCATTAGTAGAGAATTCTTGAAAGTGCTTTGTTAGCCCAGACAAATTAAGTGTCTCATTTATGGAATCCTTGAAAATGAAGAAAAAAAGTGGAGGCAGTTCTTTTCCCTTTTCATTTTCCCTTCGTTTGGGGAATTTTTTTGACGCTCAGAAGGAAGATTTTTACATTTAAAAGACAAACAGAGCTGAGAGAGGTTATTTATACCTCTGCCTTATTGAGGGGTTGGGTTTGTTTTGTTGTCACTCTTCCCTTCCAGGATAGACCTTTGCATATGTTTTTATTTGTTCTAAAATGGGAACCTACACCAGTTGGTAAAGAAAAACCAAATGTTTTGGGGGAATAATTATCGAAGTCTCTGTTTGGGTTCTGAAAAAACATTTTTTTTACATGGAAAAGTAGGGCAGGGAAAGTAGTTTTTTTCTCTGTAAGGTTCATGTTGTACTGCTTATTTCCTGAAAGTTTTAATATGTACGTGTGGATAAACCTCAGGATGCTTCAGTGAAATCCAAGAAAACATTTAGTTCTCATTCTCAGCATCTTAGCTTGTATTTTGAACTCTTTTTTTTCCCCTCCCACAGAAGTGCTCACAGCTGTACAGGTACTGCAGCCACTGCTGCTGTTCCATTTGAGCTATTTTTAAAAGCAGGGGCTCTCTGGATGGAATCCACATTCCTGTGGGGTCCAATACTCCCAAACCTTCCTGACCCTGCCTCACCCACTCAGACCTCGTGCATTATCTTTAATTATATGATAACATGCTATTTTCCTCCATAGGAAACCCTTCCATTAAACAGATGGAATTTAACCAGCAATCCACTGCCTCTAATTGTTCAATCCTTCCTTCCTCACTAATGTCCAGGCCTTGCCCTGCAGATGGAATTCACAATTTGCCTTGCTGCTTTATTGCACCTTTTAGCAGTAGCTTTGGAGAATCCCACACTGGTTTGGGTTGAAAAGGACATTAAAATTCACCTTAAAATTCCATGGCAGGGACACTTCCCACTGTCCCAGGCTGCTCCAAGCCTGGTCTTGGGCACTTCAGGGATCCAGGGGCAGCCACAGCTTCTCTGGGAATTCCATCCCAGCCTCTCCTCACCCTCCCAGCCAGGAATTCCCAATTCCCAATATCCCACCCATCCCTGCCCTCTGGCACTGGGATCCATTCCCTGTGTCCTGTCCCTCCATCCCTTGGCCCCAGTCCCTCTCCAGCTCTCCCAGAGCCCCTTTAAGCTCTGAGCTCTCCCTGGATCCTTCCCTTCTCCAGGTGAACATTCCCAGCTCTCCCAGCCTGGCTCCAGCCCTCGGAGCAGCTCCATGGCCTCCTCTGGACTCTCCAGCAGCTCCATTTTTCCCTTGTGCTGGGGGCAATTAATAACATGGAAAGGTGGCTGTGAGAGCCAGGAGGATGAGTGGGGTTTGCACGTGTTTGGAACCATGAGAAACTGTGGCAGTGCAGTAACTGGCAGCCATGCCCAGTGCCCTGTGCCACCCCCAGCTCCAGGCCTTGTTGGCTCTGAGCAATTCCTGACCCGTGGAGTGCCAGGACCATGATGTAACACTGTCCAAACCCCAGAATTGATGGGGATGTTTCATTGTGGTGCAGCCTGTGGCACTCAGAGCCTTGGCTGTGCCCACCCTCTGCTCCCACCTGTGCCATTCCTGAGGTTTGGGTTATCCTAAGGCACACAAGGAGCAGGGTTGTGTTCCATCCGTTCTCTCCTCAGCCTATTTTTCCTGAATTGTCATTAAAAGCAAGGAGCTCGCTTGCCTTTTCTGAAGCCCTGATGTTTTTCTGAGAACAATCAATTTTCTGTCTCGCTCTGTCTTCTTTCCATATGAAAGGCTTGGAGTTGTGTGAAATCCCAAGGTACTCTCTCTAAAGCAAGGTATAAACGAGTTCTACCTTCTTAAATTTAATAAAAGGAGACCTACTTAATTTGAATTTTTTTTTCTACAGAAATTATTTAAAGGATTTGGGGTTAAAAAAAAAAAAAAAAAAGACATTTTCCTAATGTTACTTTTCAATATCACAACTTTTAGGTGCATTTTAGAGTGAAATTTTCAAAGTAGATTTTAAATGTAGTAGATATGATAAGTTGTTCCCTGCCTGAGCAGAAATTTTTGTACCACTTCTGCCAAGTTTTTGCACAGAGCAAGAAGTTTGTTTTCCATGATCCCCATTTCTCTTCCAGCTGCTCCTTCTGAAATTGAATTATGGGCTGATGTTTTGAATTTTTCCTTACACAGATATTGTAAATAAAACTCACCCACTACAAAGGCTTTTCATTTTGAAAAATGGGAGCAGCAGGCACCCTGAACAAAAGGAAATGTTCCCAACACTTCTTTTATTGTAACCAAATTAATCAAGCTCAGGGATTTCGTTGTAATTTCAAAGTTAAATGTTTAAGTAGTGCAAAACTTTTTGATCCTGCAGTGCCTCTCTCTTTTAAAATTCATAACAAAATAGCAAAATTGTTACAGTTAAGTTTTTTTAATAGTTAATTTTTCTTTGTAAAGCTGAAGATTGGCTTCCTACAGCACCAGGAACCTGGATACCTCTGGAAAGTTTTGAGGTTCTTGGGATATCTCCAAAAAATGTTGAGGGTTTTGATTATTTCGGTCTGTGGTATTAGAAAATGTTACAGATCTCCATCCTTAAGTTTTCCTGTAATATCACAAGAAATTTCAGTGAAGTTAAAAGCCACATCTTTTTGCTCAAAGTGCTGCTGGTTTAAAATAACACACAAGAGCTCCTGTGATTATTTATTAATTACAAATAATATTTTAAAGAAGAATGTATAGTGTAGTACTTAAGATAAACCCAATTTTTTTTTTTTTGTTGAAACCCAGATCTTTGATTTTTGTTTTAATAATTCCTTCTGGAAAAAAAAAATAGGAAGCTCAAGGGCAGCACATTTTAAATGTAGCTGTTAATGAAAACCTAAGAAAATAGGGTTTTTCACATGAAGGTGGCCTGAAAGGTTGTGAAGGGATTCTTTTTTTCATTTTACCCTTCAGTTTTGTTTTCTTTTCCCTTTCCTATCCATTCACATCCTTGGAGGGCCACTGTCATGGTGAAAAATGTATTGAAATGGTTAACGAAGGCCTGATCATTCTTGAGATTCTCAACTGACCTTCTCCTAGAAGGATCCCAGTCCAGGGAAATGCTTGAAAATTAAAACCAGGGATGCTTTAAAAATCAAACACACCAAGTTTCTGAAGAAAAGAGCCTCTCTTCCTCTCAAAACCTGTGGTGAGGCTCCAGAGCTGAACACAAAAAGGGTCATTTTTAATTTTTACCACATTCCTGAAGAATATTCCTGAGAGGGGAAGCTCCTCACCCAGGTGGGTCAGTAATTGCCACAGCTGGCTTTGGCTCAGCCTCCCAAACTCAGGTTGGATCACTTCAAAGGATTCATCACATTTCTTTGAGGTTTCATCTCAGAATCGTGGAGTCATTTAGGCTAGAAAAGACCTTTAGGGTCATGGAGTCCAACCATTAACCTAAGCTAAGTCCACCCTCAATTTATTGGGGCCGTTCCGAGAGTAGGGGAAAAGCAGCTGAGTTTAGGAAAAGGGAAGGTGAACTAAAATTTCTATTTAAAAACTCAACAAAAGTTAAAATATCTCCTCTTTTTGGATCAGGTTTAATCCAGGAACTAAAACTGTTTAGGACACGAATCCCAGTGGGAATTTTCCATGGGAGCAGGAATCTCTGTGAGGTGCTCATTTAGAGGTTAGAAAACAAAATGCTTTAGTTTCTATACCACACAAATGGGAGTGTTCACTGATGAGTCTTCGTGTGATTTGATAATAAATAGTTCACGAGGAAGTCGCTCCAGGAGTGAATTCCTGTTTCATTCCTGTCCCAACAAGGGAACAGCAAACAGAAAAGGAAACTTAGCCCTTCAAGAAAAGGCAACAGAAGAAAATCATATATATTGTAGGTATTTTAATGTATATTTAGCCTCGCCTAGATAATTCTAACAGCATTTTTTTATGCTGCTAATTTTTGTTTAGAAGTTGTATACCTTTGCCAGCGTAGACATTTATGTGGGTTCAGGCCTATATATTCTTTTCTTTTTATTTCTTTAAGTTTTCTTTTTATCTGCAGCACAATTTGAGCGTTTGAGTGGCAGCGAGTGACATTTGCAGAGGACAGCTCCTGTAGGCAAATGAGCAGGTGACAGGAGGCACAATGGCACTCAGGAACAGTCTGACACGTGGGCGTTCCGACTGGAGGATCCTCTTTGTGTTCAATGAAGTTCTCATGGAGTAGCTTTCAGTTGATATTGTATTCTCAGAGCATGGAATTCAATATATCCCCATCACACACAGGGTTCTTTACACCATTCCTGGTATCACTCTTACCTTGGAGCACCATTTAAAGAGCACGAGGCTGAGTGAGCTGCCTCTGAGTGTTGTAGCACAATGATATGCACGTGCCTTGAGGAGGTGAATATTTATTCCATCGATTGTGATCCTTAGAAAACAGTTATTGGGAGCTGGTGATGGGAGAGAAAGCACTTTGTTCCTGCAAAGGGCACTTGAAACCTGCTGCAAATTCACTCCTCTTAGGAAACTGCACAACTTGTATCCTGCAGTGAAGCAAGTTAGCAAATCCCTGACGCAGGTGATGCTGCTTAAAAAAAGATAAAGCCACATAATCAATATTTGACTGGTTTTGCCATTTGTCAGGAGTATTATTAAGGCTGTGGGTAGCCCTGGTCTGCCTCCCTGCAATCCTGTAAAATCCAGCTCTTTTACAATGTCTCCTCTTGGAAAGGATTGTGAGGATTTAAAATTGAGCCAGGCACCTTCCTGAGCACTAGGGTATAAAATTTGGGGGTTCCTACCAAGTGTGTTTCCATAATTCAGTTGGTTTTTCTCTTTCTTAGCACTTAAAAGGCTTCTTTCTAATGCCTTTTCTCTGGAAATTATACTTATGAACTAGTCCATGCATAAAACCGATTTTTCTAGTTTCTCTTAAATTGCATTTCCTTGATGATCTAAAATCTAAAATACTTTCCAAGCCTTCAAAAATAGACCCACAGGAGGGGACAAGTCCCTGCTTTGACACAGATGTTTCTGCAGGAGGGCCGATGCCCTCAGATTATCATGATGGTCCCATCTAAACATATTTAAAATATAAAATTACACATTCTCCATGAATAGTTTTGATTTGAGCTGCAGGAATGTGGCTCTAAAATTCCAGTTAAAGATGGGTTATAATTATGAAGGACCAGCCTGGCTGCAGCTGCAGGGACAGGGATAGGACACGCTGATGAGACTGGAACAGGAGATGGGAATCACACACCTGTTCTCTGGAAAAACAGACTCTGAGAGCCCATGTTTAATGCACAAAGTTATATTTGAGTAGTTTGTGAAGAGGGGAGTGTGGCTGATCCACGATGAAATGGTTTCAAACCAGGAATACTTGTTGGGAAAGCTGTCCTGGAGTGAAGATGGGAGTGGGGCCCTCACTGGACATGAGTTTTGTGGTTTAGTCTGAGATCTCTGCTCCCAACAGGATTTGATTTCCTGCCCCAGACAGGTCCTTTTTCTTTTCTAGGCATCTAAGAGAGAGTAAGGAAGGGCTCTGGAGTGATGTTCCAGTTCCTAAAGGGGCTCCAGGAGAGCTGGAAAGGGACTGGGGCCGAGGGATGGAGGGACAGGACACAGGGAATGGATCCCAGTGCCAGAGGGCAGGGATGGGTGGGATATTGGGAATTGGGAATTCCTGGCTGGGAGGGTGGGCAGGCCCTGGCACAGGGTGCCCAGAGCAGCTGTGGCTGCCCCTGGATCCCTGGAAGTGTCCAAGGCCAGGCTGGATGGGGCTTGGGGCACCCTGGGCCAGTGGGAAGTGTCCCTGCCCTTTGCTGGGGGTGGGAATGGGATGAGTTTCCAAGCCAATCCCTTCTGGGATTCCATGAATGTAAAAACCAAAGGCCAGAAGACCTTTGTCAGTGACTGTTCCCAGCCTTCCTGCAGCTCCTGGACTGTTCCTTTCCCAGACCCTGGATCACACCTCCCTGATCTCGTTTCAGAGCCTGGCAGTGACACTGAGCTCACCATGGCACCTAGAAAATTATTTCCATATTAATTACCTGTAATAGTAACAAATTGCATTTTATATAAAATTACTTCTCTTCCACCTCTCATCTTCATCATCTTCCAACTTTAACCATTCCATGATCTGGACTGAAATATTTTCTCTGTGTTTTATACACATTAAATCCTTCCTAACTGTATTTTTGCTTGTTGTTGTTTAAATCCATTATTCTTCCTGCGCCTCCCTCAGCTGTGCTCGTGCTTCAGCTTTTCCTTACACTGCTTGCAAAAAGGAAAAACGATGCCAGTTGGGAAAAGTTTGTGTGGAAATGATCTCCCAAGCAGGGAGCTGAGGAGCACAGCCCAGTGTCCTCCTGCTATGGCTCTGTGGCATAAATTTGATCTATAAAGTGCTGTGTTTGTAGCTGCACTCCTGATGTGCCTTGCTTTTTTATCCCCTAAATTGCCGATAGACACAATATGGTCGATTTTAAATAGAGATTTTTTTTTTCAGAGGCTGAAACGTTTCTTAAGGTAAGGCTTGTGCTGTCCCAAATGTAGAGTTAAACTCCAAATTCTGAGGGAGAAAAACCAGGCGTTGCTGTGTGTTCAGAGGCTGCACTCCAGGTATGGAGTGACAGAATTCCAGCACCGTCTGTCCTCTCCCGTTATGGAGAAATTCTGGAGGAAGAGCTAAAACCATAAGTGATTTTTGGGTTCAGGTCAGGGGGATTACATTTCTGACTGGAAGCAAAGAAGGGTCTGACTTCCTCCTCTGTGATCAATCCCTAAATCCTGAAGTAAGTATGAAAGAAGCTGAAACCAGTTTAGCCCCTCAGCCTGAGAAGTGAACTTGAAAAGTGGGATGAAGGGAAGAGAGGCAAGGAGAGATTGCAAGGATTACAGACCCTTCCTTGCTTGTTGGAATAGCAGGGCTGTGCTCCTCAGAGCAAATTTTAACTTAGATTTAAGTTCATTGAATATTTACAGTAATGAGATATATTCACTGAAAAGGGAGGGAAAAACTCCAACACAACATACAGAAGATCTGCTGGACTGACACAACAGTAAATTATTCGTTTAGGTGGAAATAGAAATTTATAAAACATGAGTCTAGGATTGAACTGTGTTCTAGCAGTGAACTAAATGTGATTTAGCAGTGATAAAAAGGTGATTTTAAAGCAGACAGATTGAGGATTGTCCAGCTGGAATTGCTGAATCCTGGAGTCATGACTTTGTAGGAATTGATTGCAGAGCTGAAAAAGCATTTCAGTTCCATGCCCAAATGACAGAATCACAACCACAGCTCCATAGTGGCTGGATTTCATTGTTCCACTCCTGAATTTCAGTGTTCCTGCATTCTGGGCAGGCCTCTCACTCCAAATACCTGACCCTTCTGCTGCTTTTCAGACATCTAGGTAACTCTTCGTCAGGTTTTACAAGATGAGCTCTAGGATGGAGATTCCAAACCAGTTAAATTTCTTCTTTCCTGTCCTTGAACCCGTCTGAAACACTGTCAGTGCTGAAGCCATCCCTGTTGTTCCTTTCCATGATTCTATAGCTCTAATAAACGGTAAAAAAATAAAGATTTTGGAGGAGTATTGAAGACATTTCTGATGAGGTTTTCTTGTAAAGATCTGGAGAAAAATAAACATGAATTCTTCTATCAGTAGATTTTGCTGTAACACCTGCAGCTTGATGATTTAAGTTTAATAAATTACTTAATTCATGATTTAGCCAAAAAAAGTGACTGATGGAACAACCTGTGACACTCCTGGATTTGTCCAGATGGATCTTGAGCTTGTCCTTGTCCACAGCAGCTCAAGGCCTAACCGTAGAAGAAAACACAGAATATCTCTGAAAGCTCAAAGCTCCGAACAAAGCAAAATAGTGCAATAAACCCACAAACCTGATCTGTGCTTCTGAAGAAAATGCACTAAAATAACTGAAAACGTGCCACACCTTCAAGGCACCCTTTGAACATTAGAAAAACTTGCATTTTATCTCCTTTTCACTCAAAGGCATGGTCTTGGTGTGGTTTCAAATGCAAATGTTGGTGATCTCCAGGGCCTGGATGCTTTTTCCCCTTGACATTTCCTAAGCACCTAGTGCTGGCTGCCTAATTAGAGTGATTTAATTTCTTAACAGCTTTCAGTAGGTTTCACATATGGTACCTCTGGATGGATTTTGACAGGAGTAGGAGATTGAAGGCCTTTGGCCAGTCCTTTGCAGGAATCAAACTGTCTCTTCATCTGTTGTTGTTTCAGTGGTTCACGAGAAAAAAAACAGTCCAAAAAACAGCTTTAGGGATTTGGGAAATGGGAGCAGAGCTTTCCTCAAATCTCTTGGTTCCCTTGGAATTACCCTGAGCCGTGCTGGTGCCTGGTGGCTCCCCAGGAGAAGGTTTCCCTTCAGTGGGAAGTCCTTTTGGGATGTTTGGGAGCAGGACATCGACGTGTGCCTTCACCATGGGCACTGGCAGGGTGTGGGCAGTGCTTCCCAATGCTTCACATCCCACATTTATCATGGAATGGCTTGGGTTGGAAGAGACCCTAAAGCTCATCCCATTCCGTCCCTACCGCGGCAGGGACACCTTCCACTATCCCAGGTTGATCCAGCCTGGCCTTGGACACTTCCAGGGATCCAGGGACACCCACGGCTTCTCTGGGCACCCTGTGCCAGGCCCTCCCCACCCTCCCAGGGAAGATGCCAAGGCTCTTGACAGGAGTTTATCCAGGAGGAGATATCCCTGAGGGGATCAGTCTGGGAAAACTTGTACTCATTAGGTGGTTAAAAGCACTAGGATTTGTCTTATTCCAGAGGAGACTTCCAGAAGGAAGTTTAGTAGCTGATAACTTCACAATTAACACCTCTGGCATCTCTGGGAATGTACCTGAGCAGCAATATCAGTTCCTGTGTAAAAAACAGAAGAATATGTTAAATGGCATTGCTGTTTACCAAGATACCAAAAATGAATGGGATGCCTGTTCCTTTTTGTCCCTTCCAGAGAACAAAACTAAGCCTGGAGTTATGTTCTGTCCCTGGCACTCCATTAAATCCTACAGGGATAGAGAGGAGAGGAGACACATTGGCCCTGTTAGACTTCTCAGTGGTTTGAGAGAGAAAAAATCATTTCAGTGTTCAGTGGAAGGAGAAAATGAGCCTTGCTTTGGTGCTGGAAGCCCAACAGTTAAAAATACAAGAAATCTTATACTATTGCAAATCCTGCTCAGTTAAAGGGAACGTGGCAATTCTAAATCATCTGTCCCAGGAAATCAACACTGGTTTGAAATGTGTACAAACTGAAAACAATCTATGCCAGAACTCCTTGTGCTGGTGCCAGCTAAAAGCAAGAAGGAAAGGGAAAAAAATGAAGTTGATGGGTTTCAAAGCTGATAATTGTGCCTGAGTGCTGTGCCTGTAAATCACTGAATGGCTTTTCCTTGCGTACAACAGTCACTGCATGTAAATGTACACATGGTGCCTTTGCAATAGTGCAAAATACCTGAAATCCTCAATTTCAGTTATTAAAATACAACCTGATGCAACATTTCACCATTTGCCTTAACCTGAGATGATTCCATGAATGTCAAGTACCATAATGCTGAGAGAAATCAAAATTCAAGCACAACATGATGGCAGAATGTGTGACCTTAACTTCAGAGCAGCACAACGTGTAAAATTATCTTGCTGTAGTTCCAAAAAGCTTCATGGATTAAGTTTTTTAGAGTGTTACTCTTGAGGAGTGGGAAATTTTAAAAACAATTTTCAATTCTGTGTGAAGAGACTGTTCAGTTTGGCTCAGCTTCTCCAAAATCATCCCTCAAGTCCCTGCCTGAGTGTGCAAGCATTTTGGGGCAGAGAAAATCATGACTCTGAAGGTGTGTTGGATCTGTTCCTCTGGGATGACTCCACACCCTTGGTTACATCCATGGCCCTTCCCGAGTCATCTTCTGTTGCTGATCACACAAAAATTTGGAATTAAAGCTTAAAAAAAGCTTCTGTTCCTTTTTATTGGTTTTATGTCTCCTATATTCAGAAAAGCAGCTGGAAAATCTTGTACTATTGTACTACAATCTTGTACTACAAAAATGGATTTTTATCAAACTTATTGGCAGAATTTATCCAAAATTGTAAAGAATTGTACAGAAATTCATGGAATCACAGAACAGTTTGGGTTGGGGAGGATCTTAAAGCTCATCCCATTCTATCCCCTGCCATGGACAGGGACACCTCCCACTATCCCAGGCTGCTCCAAGCCCCATCCAGCCTGGCCTTGGGCACTTCCAGGGATCCAGGGGCAGCCACAGCTGCTCTGGGCACCCTGTGCCAGGGCCTCCCCACCCTCCCAGCCAGGAATTCCTTCCTAAATTTTTTGATTTTCAGCTTTGAGACTTTTTTTTTTTACAAAGCCCAGGTTGCCATTGAGGATTGTGGTGGGTTTGGGGTTTGGACCAAGACAATTAATTAAATTAATAAAGCAGAAGGGATGTTTGTGCTGTCACATAAATTATGCCACAAAATGATGTGGTTACAGCAAGTGGGGAGAAACACTGATATCAAATATTTTGGTAAATAGGTGTAACAATAGCCCTTGATGATAATTTGAAGAATGTGAGAATACAGTGTTATTTCTGTGCAGGTAAATTTATATTTTCTGGATTTAATGTTTCTTTGGGCAAAAAAACCAAGAAATCTACGAGGGAAAAACCTTGGTTTAAGGTGCTCTTTTTTATCTGCTGCCTAAAATACTTGAAGGCTCTGAGGTCCAAACTTTTTTTGCCCTCCTGTGTTCACCATCGTGTGTTCAGTTGGCTGACCTGCAGCACTTACAGCCAAATTATTTGGTGTGTCCATTTACTACATTTTCCTTTAAGTTTAGAATAAATTCTTACCTTGAATAGATTTACACCACTTTGTAGTGAAGCAAAATGAAGATCTACCTACATGAGTAGATTCTTAATTCTGGTGGTTTAGCCAAGGACATGTTTATAGTTCAAAAAATAAATAATTCAGGAGCCTGGATCTGCCTTGTGTTGACTCTTTGTAACCCTGCTTAAAATTTACTAATTCAGTCCTTCCACTTAGTACCAGTTAACTGTTACCTGCAAGGACCTGAGTTGAGGAAGGACCTGGGCACTGTTATTTGTAGCTGTTTATGCAGAATATCGAGGGTATATATTATATAACTTAGATATGATGAGGCTGCATCCATGTGGATGATGCCACAGAGCAGGAAACTCACCTAATGTAAAATCTTATCACTGCTGGTGTTAAAGGAGCCCAAATAGGTGCACAGATCTCGGTTCATGGAAAATTAAAGATCTTCTTACTGGTTTTCAGGCTGTCTTGATATTAGGGAGAAATTATTGAGTTATTACGGAATAATTCTTGTTGTCCAAACGAAGTGTTTCCATCTGTTCTCTGCAACTGAGCAGGAGCTGAAATTGGCATTTTCTATTCTCTGGTGCCATTTGCAGAACGACTTCGTTTTATCTTCATGTTCAAAACCACGTTTTGTTGGCATTCTCTGAGACTTGGGCTGCTCACATGAAGGTCCTGTTCCTCACACTTGTTGATCGCATCCGTCCAAAGAGAGGGCAAAAGTAGAATTCCAATTTGAGGTTACTTTAGGTCCCGGTTTTGTTTAGGTTTGGTTGCCACGTTTGCACATTCACACATTCCACAAAAGCAGATTGAAATTTTCTCCCCTGGCATAGTGCTGCCATCCCTTGAAAGGCAGCTTTAAAATCCAACCAAGCTCTTTGTGTATGGAATTACTTTCAGCCTTGACCTTTTCGAAGGTGATGGGACCATTCAGATCCTTTAAATTGGGCTTGGTTTGAATCAGCTTTTAGCAGTTAGAGCCCAAAAATACTGAAATACAGGAGAGGCTGATTGAAGGAGCAGCAACTCAGAGGGGTTGTAAGGTAAAGAAGTTTCTGGGTGAAGCACATGTCCAGACATTGGAGTTGTGTTTTCCTGCTGAGGAAGGCAGATCCCAATATGGATCCCAATAGTTGGTGACATTGCCAGTGCCATACCTGACGTTCCTGCCCCTCGGGGTCCTGGCAGATCACACCCCACAAGCTGCACCTGGCACGTTCATCTTGTTAAACATCACAGTGGCTGCTCCCCAAAATTTGGGAGGAGTTCTCTCAGAGCTCAAGTCTGCAGGAAGCTGAAGGATCCTCACTCTCGGCTCACCATCGGTGCTGGATGGAGTAGGAATCTTCTCATCTCCCACATCAGTGCTGCCAGGGGATCTGATTGTCCATCAATTCCAATCTCGCATAATTCAGGAGGAATTTCACGTTTTTCTCCCTGACCAGCTATCTCAGACTCCCTTTGGGAGATGGAATCTCTCATCTGGAAGCTCCTGTTAACTCCTTCCTGCCAGACCTTTGAATTAGAGCAAGTACAGGAGAGGAAACAAAAGCTTCAGAGGCCAAATACTTCGTCTTTTATTACGCCTGAAGCCAGAAAGTGTGAAAAATAGGCTGAGAATGAACAAACTGCTGGGACACTTTAATTGTGGTTTCTGTGAAGGAAGAAAAATTCAGTCATTAAATTGACATTTTGGAATTCACTGTTCTTAGAGCCACACAAAATTGAAAGGCTGGGATGTTATTACACTTATATTTTAATTATTAAATTAATATTGTTTAATTCTTAAGACAACTTGCAAAGCAATTTGAAGTATTCAACTTCTTGTATATTAAAAGTTTCTTTGGCTTGCAATGGATTTTTTTGGTCATAGAGAAAACTTCATATAAAATGATGCAATGAAAAAGCAAATTTCGGTTTAACCAAGTTGTTGACTGCTGCTAAAAGTCTTGTTCTCAGATCCTTTTCCTCTGCATGCTCTGGGAAAATCCTTCAATTTGTGCTTGCGTCTTTAACTTCAAAAATCTGGAATTCAGTTGTTCCTGCTGTCGATTTGCCACCTTTAAATCCTTCTTTGTACTGTGCTTCTCCCCAGCGACGTTTGGTACATTTGTCATTAATAATATTTAACATTTCTCTTTGACCTTTGTGCTGTTGCGATATGTATTTCCAAGAATCAGAGGAATATTTGATTATTTAGTACCATTTACTTAAAAAAAAAACCCTTAAAACCAGGCTGTAAAATCTCTCCAAAGTTTTCTGAAAACTCATTCAATCGTAGGCTAAATTTTTGTAGAATTTTGAGATCTTTTTCTGAATAAATAAGATGGATATTTCTAAAATGATCAAACGGATTGAAATAGTAGGGCATTTTTATAGAAATATAGACCCAGGAGTGATCCAGTGTGAATTATATTAAACTCAGTGGGAAACCATCTATTAACCTTAACAAGAATAGAATCAGAATTCCAGAAACGAAATTCTGCTTAGGAGCCCTGTGCCTGGGGATTATTCAAATACCTTCCTGATATTTTTATCAATGAATTGGACAATTAGTTCTGCTAATTAGCAGCATCACTTTGAAAGAACTACTTGGAGGAAGTGGAGTGACAACAACAGAGGCAGCCTGGAACAGGCAGGGATGGAGCTGGGATGAAATTTCTTCTCCGTGGAAATTCATTTTGAATTTTCTCAGCCTTTCCAGTTCCAGGATAATTTCTCTGCCACTGGTTGGAGCCTTGAATCCAGAGCAGAGTCTTGCTGGAGTCTCCTCTCTGCTCCCATGGCAGCATCTGCCCTGCAAGAGAGTTTAAAATAATCAAGATTTGCCAGTTACGGAGATTTGTGCCAAGAATTTTTAAATAAGAAGTAACGCGGTTTAGAGAAGTTTATGTTATTTCCTTTGGGAGGATTTAATTTTAAACAATGGCATAATATCATGTCTAAAAGAAGACACTTTATTATGTGATGATAAAGTGTCATGAGGCAAAAATATAAACTGTTGGTGTGCTGGCTGCATGAAATTTCTTCTCTCCTAATGAGTTTGGGGCTTTGGGATAAGAGATTGCTCTGGAAGTCCAGGTATCCCTTTCTTCTCCTTACACTGTGGGTGTGTTTATCCAAGTATTGGTAGAGTTGTGTGCGTCGTGTTCCCGAAGAAATGGAAAAAGTTCTGATCTCGAGCTCAACCCAAATGTATTCTATAAAATAATCTGAGTCAGGAGATAGAAATGGAGATGTTCTGGTGGGTTGGGTTAACTCTTGCCTATGGAAGGTGTGTTCCAGCAGTGTGGGAGCACAGGAGCAGCTGGAGGGGCAGGAGGAGAGGGTGGACACTGGGATGGAGGACAATCAAGACGATTGTTTCTCTCTCCTGTTTGGGTTATTTTACCAAATGTCTTCACTTTTGGGACAATACTGATATTTTGTGTGATGAGGCCGAGGTAGAGACACCTACAGAGAGAACCTGAGCGTCCTATTCCAGTGGGAGGTGTTCCTGCCCGTGGAAGGGGATGGGACTGGATGGGTTTTAAGGTCCCCTTCAACCCAAACATTCTGAGATTCTGCAGTAAAAAAATTCAGTGATTTGTTAGTTAAATTTTTTTACTAACTCACTCTTTTGTACCTTAGCAACATTTGTTCAGGAGAAAAAAATTGGCATTATAGAGACCTCAGATTCTTTGTTTATCTTCTCAGCTCTCATCAGTTTCTCAGTTATCTCTATATTAAATTAAAGATCAGTGAAGGAGAAAAGTTGATTACGTTTCCATTGTGAGCCAGAAAATAGCAGTGCTTGTACACCAGGTATGCAAAGGGGCTGAGGGGAACAAATCAAGTTTTCAAAGGGCTGTGTTAGAGATGAATGAAAATAATTTGTAAATTATTCATCAAATTTAATTCTAAAATGTTTTGAGAAAAGCAAAATAAATTGAAATGCGTGATTGTTGGAGAGACCTTTGACTGTACGGGTCTGAATCTTGAACATGAACTTCATGGAGACGTGGAGAGTACAGAGAACATGAAATTGTTTAATGTCCGAACTTTAGGCAGAGCCTTTCCATGGAAGCATCAGCTACTCAGGATTTATAGGATTGAGATATTGACTAAACCAATGTCTCTGATTTTTCCCTCTTGCAAATTAAAACTCCATTTCTTTTTTCCTTTAACTGGAGACACAAAAAATAGATAATATCCCTTCTGACATCTTGGCGTGCTCAAAACAACAGCCACTCAAATGACAGCGTTGCCAAACCTTTGAGAAATGTTACTTATATCTATATATCACATATGTAAAGTAAATACGTTAGCATGTTAGCCTTATATATATATCACATCCGTAAAGAAATGTACCAGTTCGTTATATTTATAACGGTGTATCACGTAATTTAAAGAAATGTGATAGTTTGTTGGCCTTCCAGCTGATGTTTGAATTAACTTCTCGGAAGGACCTGCCTGTTTTACTGGTGTTTCTTTGAGCTTTCATTCTTTTTTCACATGGTCCGTGGTGTTCCAAGGCAGTTACAGTTCATTTTTGAAGTTCTGTTCATCTGGCCAACTTGTTGTCACACAAAAGCCCAGGAAAAGGGCCATATGTTCCTGCAAAGGTAGCCTTGGAAGGTGGGATAGCTGCTGTTTCTTTTTTCTTCTGCCATCTGTTCTGCTTTAACTTCATTTTCTCCAGATACCGTGTCTAGCAAATACTCGGATAATAGATGGGAATTGTAATCGGTATGGAAGCAAGATTATTGTTTCCAACAGCTTCAGGATGGCTTTAGTCAGGTGTTTGGATTTTTTTAGACATTTCCCTTGCTCTTTGGCACTGTAACAGTTAAAATTTGGATTTAGGAAGCTGTGAACAGACAAACTTGAGTTTTATTTAAACAAGAGCTCCTCCCATGAACACGGGTGAGAAGATTTTCAGCGCTGCCGGCCTCAGAGATGAACTGAGCAAACATCCTGGATTTCTCCAAGTGGCTGCTGCTCTTTCCACTTGGAGTTTCTCATCCCTGTCCGTGTGCCACTCCCTCCTGCTCCAGCCCAAGCATTCCTGCAGCCACGGGGATTAGGGAAGGATCTGGGTTAAGACTAATCCAGCAGAAATACACAAATCGGCTCCCTTGGCTGATCCATGAGGGACACAGGGAGCAGCCTTGGAGCAGAGGGATGAGTTGTGCCCTCTGGCAGAGTGAGGGGCTACACCTCAGCAATTCCCTCTTCAGTAATTCCCTCAAACTCCGGGAAAATGGAAGAGTAAGGAAAAAAATCTGATGTTGCCAGAATTTTCAGGCTTTCTGCTGAGGAAACAGCAGAGCCCTGATTTAGGCCAGGCCATTGAATTGGGGAAACCTGAAAATCCTGGGAGCCCTGGGGTTGCTCCAAGCATAATCATGCACATACAATGCCTATTTTCAGCCACTTTTTATGCTGGTTGTAGGAATAAAATGAAATACAAGGCCCTGCTTAGGCCCAGGTCGTGATTCGCTGTCACGTGTTCAAGTCCCAGAATTCTGCTTGGTTTAGGGGGAAAATCTACAAGGCATTTTAGGGGAAAAAAAAAGTCTACAAGTCTATAACCTACTTTCAGTAGTTCTAAACGACTTTGGGGGTTTTTATATTAATTTATAGAAATGTCCATGTGTGTGAGTGTATATAAAACGAGATGTGTATATAAATAAGCAAAACTGGGCGTCTTTTTGCTATTTTAGTTCTCTGGAGCTTTGTGGTGGATCCTCTCAAGAATATCTCATTTTAAAGTCCTTTTCTCCATTCTCCAGCTGTGTGGGCTCTGTTTTTACAGCCTTAAATTCTCTACAAGTATAAAGCAGGGGAGGATACAGCCAGACCTGGACAGTACCTGGACTGTAGGGAATTCTCCTGCTTCTGTGTGTATGGACAGTGAAGGCAGAGATCCTTCCAGAAGGAAATTAGAAATAATTTGCCTTTCTGCAAATCCCCTTTTAGTACAACATGTATTTTATTGGTATTGTATTGTATTTTCTTTTATTCTTAAAGGAAGAAGAGGCTTTATCGCAACAAAACGGGCAAAAATCACCAAGACTTGAAGAAACAGCACTTCTCTAATTCTTCCCAAAAGTTCCAAGACCCATCAAATCCTGGGGGATTCCACCCACCAGTCTTCCTGATTTCAGGTAGGTGAATTCTCTTTTTGCCTCTCTTTTTGGGAAGCTGAGGATTCCCATTCCCTGCAAGTGTCCAAGGCCAGGTTGGACAGGGCTTGGAGCAAGCTGGGGAAGGTGTCCCCATGGCAGGGGTGGGATTGATGAGTTTAAAGCCCCTTCCAACCCAAACCAGTGTGGGATTCTCTGATTTCTCTGAAATGAAAGACAATGAAATTAATAAATATAATATTATGTGATTTTTTTTTCCCACTTAACAAAATAAAAATAACCATTACTGTCAAGAAAATCAGACAGAACTGATGCTCCCAAGCAGGTCTCTAAGATGCTGCTTTTTTTTTTCCAGCATGGAGCTCATGGCTCTAATTTGGAATTAAGTGGTTTGGAGGAGAGTTTTTCAGTTATGCCACGGAGTAAATAAGAAAAATAAACTGAGAAATAGCCAATAATCAAGTTGTTTGATTTAGAAGAAATGCATTTAAATCACAGCTAAAGTAAAAAGAGAACTGGCTGACTGCCACCTTCTTTTTTACTCATTTGTGACAGCACACAATTAAAAAGTTCAGTTTGTTGCTCTTACTGGAATAACAGGTTTTGGTATTTTTCATGTTCCCTCATAAAAAATATCTTTAATTTTAGATCCCCCAGATACTGGAGTTGTAAGAATATTGTTTGTATCTGGAGAGATTAGATGGGGACAGGATTTTTTTAATCTGTTAGCACAGACTTGTTATGTAAATAGGAAGCTCACAAAGGAAGGAGACAGCAAAAGGCTCTGAAAAAACAGATGTGTCTTCCTCAGAAATAAAGTCACTGCTGGATTCCTGCAACTTTTTGGGAAGTTTATTGTTAGGGATGTGCGTGGAATCAAAAAACCCCAAATTCTATGATCACTGTGTAAGTCTGTTTCCATGCACTCAGTACAGGCAATTTTATCATTAATTTATTGTTGCTGTTTCGTTTGGATAAGTTAAAAATCAGATTATTCATTGGAATTAATTCTTCTGATGCTTTGCTGTAGATTTCTCAGGGCCTTTAGAGGAAGCTCCTTTTCCTGCTGCTCCTCCAGTCCTTAGCACTGGCCATGTGACCCAGATTTTTTAAGCCCTGTTATGACTTAGGTTTTATTCTTGGGCTCTTTCATCCATCTATTGGAATTGTTTCCAGTAAATTACAGTTTTACAGTGATTGCTGTGATGAGCATTCTATGCCCCAGGGGAATTCTTCATAAAAATCTCTCTTATCAATACCTTTCAATGGGTTTAAGCATTAATAAATAATTTTATGTGAAGAAGGTTGCATCCCTAACGGAATTATGATCTAAAATATATTTTTATGCAAATTCTTTAATGGTAGCAAATACCATCTTTCTATTTGTTTTTGTTGCTTTGAAGATAAATTATAATTCTGTGAATAACCTGCTTAGAATGGTCATGTTTTGAAATACTTCCATTCAGTGATATTTGTGTATTATATTTATGGACTGAATGTTCCTAGTTAGTACTTGGTATTAAAATACAGATAAACCCTCTATAGAGCCTAAATATGGAAGTTTTCTAGTGCCCCAGTGCTTAAGAAAATCTAAATACATATTCATAATTTTATAGGGTGTCATTTTTAAAGTGATACTGGTTGGGGAAGAACTTTACAGAGTTAATCATTTTTATTTTAAGTGTTTGCATGTTAAAAAACTTGTTCCTGACAGGCTGTGCCAGATTGGGAAATGCAGTTTGAGACAACCAAGAGTCATTAATGCCCATTTTCGCCAAGTTGTGAGCCCTAATTTTGCACTTAAATTGGGAAGATCAATTGGAAACTGAGTTAAACTGGGGATGCTGATGAAATCAATGAAGCCAAACTGCAGGTTTTGCTTCTGAACTTCACTAAGATGTTTAAATCATCATGGGAAATGCTGTAGTTGGTTTCACAGCCAGTGCACTTTGTGATTTTTGTTGTTCCCTGTTTGTTTGGCTTCTCTGAAAATTTTCACTCCCATTTTGTATCAGGGTTTTCTGTGACAGGGGAAAGTTTTAACAACAACCCAGACCTTCAGTGGGATGAGAAATGACTTTAAAAGAGATTCCAAAGAGGTGATTTGAAAATCAGAACTAATTCTTTTCATTTTCTGAAGGATTCAAAAATCATTGATGTTGCATTTGATTTTAATGAAGATTTATTTTGGGAAAAAAGTGAAATCCCCAATAATTGTGAATTTGATGCCCAACTGTTCCCATGCTGAGTCCTCAGGCTCCCAGATCCGAGGGTTTAAAGGCCCCATTAACTCTTTGGGATATGATTTAACCTAATGAGCTCCAATGCATTTCACCTCTAGAAGAATGCAATTAATTGACTGCAGCTCCTGGTTGAGCTGTTGGCTGCTCCCGGGGTGGGAGGGATTCCTGCAGGGCAATCAGTGCTGGAGGGGCTGAGCCTCTGGAGCAGGACAGAAATGGCTCAGGAACAGGCAGATGTGAGGGAATAATGATCCAAGGCCAAGCTGGATGCGACTTGGAGCGACCTGGACTAGTGGGAGGTGTCCCTGCCCGTGGTAGGAGCTGGAATCAGATGATTTTAAGGTCCCTTCCATCCCAAACCATTCTGGGATTCCATGATCCAACAGCTTCTGTTTCAGCCAGGGGTTCCCCAGTGTCCTGTGCCTGAGCCAAGGCTCATTGGTAGCTCATCTGTGCTACTGGTGGAACCTTCTACCTCCCCAAGGCCTTTTGCAGCATCCCAGCTCTAAAACTCAGCTTTTTGTCTTTAGCTGGAGGGGTTTAGTGTGGATCAGCTCAACTCAAAGGCATCTTCAGTTCCAAGCCATTCCTTAAAAACAAATCTTACTTTGTTTATACCACAGAGTAATGGTGTAGGGGCTTACAAAGCACTCGAGAACAGTGGAATTAAAACATTTGGCTCATTGTTTTAATTGAAATGCTGTGATTATCTCAGCAGATGTAAGTGGGGTGCAGGAGTTCCTCAGATGAGGGGTGGAGGGAGGCAAGGAGCCAGCCCCAATGGACATAGCCCATCATCGAGAGCACAACAGGAGACTGTCTAAAGCAAAGCTCAAAGTGCAGCAGGAATTGTAAAAAGCCTACGAGATCCCCAAGATAACTTGAAGCAAGACCATGAGAAGCAATGTAGGTGAGTATTCAGAAGTAAATCAATGCATTTATTGAGCTGAGAAACTTGAATTGTTTTTATTTTGTAGTTTTGTGCAGCAGTGGTGAAGTTTCAAGACAAAATATTTGAGGCAACATCCCAAAAACAAACAGAATATCAGGCATCTTCAACATTGATGGGGCTGAAGTAGAAAAGGAAACAGTTGAGCAGTTCATGCCTTGCTGGAAGGTAGATGTTGGAACCCAGGGAAGCCAAAGAACTTCTCCTGACCCTTTAGGGACATATTTTGTCCCTGAAGCTCCCCAAAAAAAGGCTTAGCCTATGAACTAGGCCCATGGGAAAAACTGCCCCCACTGCTGGGTGAGCAGAAAGCACCAAAGAAATGAAGAGAGAGTTGTTTAGTGCACCACAGAAAATGGGTTTGTAGTTTTAGATTTTGCTCTATATATAAATATAGAGACAACGTGGAGAATTCAGGGTGTTGGCTTCTCCTTCTCCTTCTCCTTCTCCATCTTCTCCTTCTCCTTCTCCTTCT
>VZRF01013833.1:112620-157955 GCA_013396875.1 Vireo altiloquus | reverse complement strand
ATTATTAAATATAATAATTAAAATATTATAATTTTTAAAATATAAAAATAATACCGAAATATGAAAATATTTATTATTTATTTCTTTTTAGAAATAATATTTTAAAACATTTTTAATGTCTATTTATTACAATTTAATAAATAACTTTGATTTCAATTGGTATTAGCCAGAGGAATGCAAAGCAGAGCAAGCAGCCCGTGCCAGATTTAGAAATCAGGGCTCCTAAAAGAACAGCTGAAAGGGTTGGGTTTGTTTATTGTAGGAGAAAAGGGAACACTGTAGGATGGGCAGAAGAAAGAGATCAGAGGGTTTTATCGAAGCAGTGCTGGGGGTTGCTCTGTAGATTAAAAAAAAAAAAATTAAAAGGCAAGTTCAGTTTGCACCAAGTGTAATTTAGGATAGCTGGAAAGAGAAAACAGGCCAAGGGGGTTTTGTTTTACCTCATATCTGACTGCAAATGTGGATGAAAAACTGAGGTATTTTACCTATAACTGTTAGGAAACTTTTAAAAACACGCAAGGAAGGAGCTTCCAGAGACAATTTCAGTAATTTTGGTCTTCCCCACTGGCCATGGGCTGAGCATTTTGCTCTCCTGGGATTTCTCTTCATTGACATCATCAGTTTCTCTAATTCTGTCAATTGAATTTTGGGATTAACTTTGTCTCATTTCCCTGCAAACCTTTTCTGTTCCTGACAGCACAGTTCAGTTGGAGGTGTGCAGTAAAAACGAACCAAAGGGCCTTTATTTTCTTAAATAAAATGCTTTGAAAAGCTCTTCTTTCTAACAGGGTGAAATTCAGGCTGGGCAGCCTTTGGAAGTTGCCCACTGGTTTCCTTGGATTCAGGAGTCCAGGAGATGGAGCAGTGGAACGTGAGAAATAAATCCCTGCACAAAAACTTTAAATATGTTGTGGTGAAGAGGTGCCTGAGTGGTTCTCTGCCCACATTTTCCCCCATAATTCACTTTTTGGAGCAGAACATCCTCGATATCTCTGTTAGGCAATTCCAAAGCCGTTTTTGGGGCACTTTCAGAGGATAAAGAACTGTTGGAGTTGTAAGTTAGGATCTGGCTCCATATCTTGTCCTTCAGTTGGGATGAAGGAGTGCATTTTCCAGGCTCTTATCTTTTTTGGAGCTTTGTTCTTAAACTCTTGGATGTGCTGCATCCTTAAAGGGCCACATGGTTTTAATTTCTGGGTGCCTTTGGGCCTTACTCTCATTTTTCTTTCCCCTGCTTTGATGAGCTGGTGGAATTCTCTTGTGCTTGTCAAGCTTGACTGTGATTCACCCTTTTGTTTAGCTCCTTCTGAAGAGAACCAAACCTTTTCTGTCTGCTTTGGGGTATTTCTCCTGCAGGAAAAACAGATTTTCCAGAGCAAAGCCAGGGATACCTGGCAGGGCAGAGCTGAGCATCACCACCAGGTACCACTTTGCTGTGCAATAAACATAAATTTATCCTGTTTGGATGGCAAATCCCCTCCAAGGAACCTTTCCCAAGCCCTGCTCTGAAGCAGGGAATGTTTCATCCTAAAATCAACTGTTTCATTTTCCAGGAGCCAGACTCCTCTCCTCACACTTTATTGGACCAGGAAATTTATCCTTATTAAGGTGGATAATTAACACGTCTGATCATTGTTATGTAAGAATTCATCCCCAAAATACACAGACACCAACATTTGAGGCACTTTGCTCCTTTTAGTGGGCTAAAAATACCTTGGCTTGCTGAAAAGTAAATCTGAGTGAAGGGGTTGGGGCAGCCAGACACTTCTGAAGCACAAAATCTTATTTGAAAGTAGTGAGGGATGTGTGCAGACAAGAATTTTGATCATCTGTGTTGCCAGAATTCAGATTAAACTGGAGTAAGGTTAATTTTGCAAAAAGAAATCATCCATCAGCAGTTTGTTAAATATTAGATTCTCTTTTCCGTGCTGTGATGTTTGATAGAAGTGAAATGTGTCCAAACCAAGAAGTGGAAAGAGCCCTTCCAGCATTTCAAAGGAGAAATAATATCCTAAGAAACCTAAGTGTTTATAAATATGAGGGAATAATTAAGAACAGTTTAATATTGAAATCTCAGTGTCCTAAGTGGAGTGTGCTGCTCACTATTGCTCATTTTGTGTTTTCCCTGATTGTTTTCCAGCTTGGAGTGAACAAGATGACCAGAGCCACCTTCAGTCTAATGCCTAATGAGGAAAAAGGTCAGGTTTTTATCATTTTTATTTTCAATTTTTATCATTTTTATTTCCATCTCCTTCCCAACTCTTAATTAATCCATTCAATTCCTTGCTATGGGCCTTACTGGTTTCATAACAAAGCAAAGGTGGTGTTTTAATGGCAGGAATGTTTTGAAATGCAATGGTGAATTCAGGAAAGAGCTGACTCAGAGCAGGGTGAGGAGAAAAGGAGGCTGCAGAAGGAAAGGTCATGTGTACAAATCTTCATCGAGATTGATTTAAAAATGATTACATTTGTAACTAATAAATCCCTGCTAGAGCAAGAAGGAAACATTTGGCATTTAAAAGGATTAAAACCACTTTTTTTTTTTTTTCCTAAATATCCTTGAACTTTTGCATCCTTTTTCTTAGAAAACAGAGAAAACTCTCTCAAACAAAATTGTGGGGCCAAATTCTCCAAATACTTCTGCATTCAATTAGTAAGTAATTATCTGCTAATGGAGAGATTAATCAGATTTGTAGCATCCCAGGGTCCAGAGGCAGTCCAGACTCTCCAATATTATTCCATTTATGCCAGATAAGGCAGGAGGGTTTGCATTGAGGTGTCTGAAGAGCTGATTTTTATCATTCCCATATATTTTTTTAATACCTTAAGTGTATTTTCATCAGGGAAATTGCTGAGCAGAGCTACGTAATTCAATAAACAGCTGAAAAAAGAGCACTTGGAGAAAAAAAAATTCCAAGGGTCTAAAAATAGTACAGGCACGTGATTACTACTTTGGCACAAAAGCATAATTTATGGGTTTAATTTGCAATCTTGCTCCAGTTCTGACATTCTCCTGCACAGGAACTGAGGCTGAATTATTCCAATTATTGAAATATTGCTCCGACCTCAACTTCAGGTGTCTGATACAAAGGAGGTTGATATTGTTCATTGGGAGCTCTGCATTGAAAATAGGGGAGGATGGGTTTCATTTTTGCCATTTGTTGATTAATTTTTGCTCCTAAAGTTAATGGAGATCTGGAGCTATTCAATATTTTCAATATTCAATATTTTCAATATTTGTTATTCCAGCACTCAGAGCCTTTCCCCAGATTTCCAGGAATCTGATTTTTCCTGGTTTTTAATTGCTTGTCTAAAATCTATTTGAATTTTCATGGTCAGTTTTTGAAAGAGTTCCATTCAATTTTTTTTTAAATTTTAAATTAAATCTTTATTTTCCCAAATTTCCATTCCCCTGGTAACCTCTAAGTCAATAATGTACAGCAGAACTGAACACTTACAAATAGTTATTTCCTCCTCACTTCCTGCATCTGTTTATTTGGTATTTTAGGAACATTCTCTATCAAAGATTCCTAAAATTCATATAATTTTCATTATAAAATCATTGCAGAACTGCTGAATATCAGCTTTTTGGAAGCCTGAAACACAAGAATTGAAAGAAAACTCATTTCTTTATCTAAATTCCCCTAAAATAAAGTGGATGGAAAGTTTCTCCACTTGTCATGAACATATTGCTCAGTAATATTCCATTTAATAATATTCCCTGGGGAAGGTTTGGGTAACATTGACATCATTCTTAGCTGATTTCTGGTGCATACCAAATATTTGCCTTAATTTTGAAAATACCTGAGTGCTGCCATCAGTGACACGAGGTAGGTCTGTGACATGTGCACAGTTCTGACCTATTTCCCTCAGAAAGAAAAAAAAAATCATATTCTGGAAGGCCCAGAAGAGCATCCCAACTCCAGGGTGTCATAAATCCATAGTGAACATCCAGGCATGAAGGGTTAAAAACCAAATCCTTTCGTTTCCTGCCTTTTTATTTGGGGCTTTTTTTTTTGTGCAAAGCCTTTCAGAGATGGGTGTGTCCTGAGAGGATGAGCTCTGTCCATTCTTTCATTAAAGTTCCAATTAATTGTCCAATTCCAATGGGACAGCTGCTCCCAGCTCTGGGAATTGCACACAAACATGGGTTAAAGTCATCCTGGGAGAAGTTAAAGTCAACCATTTTGGGGATTGTTTCTGTTCATAAGGAGAGAATCCTCCTCCTTCCCAGCTCAGCCCAGTCATCCATTGCCTTGACTGACTTTAATGGCACAATTAAATCTCCCAAATCGAGGATACTCTGATTTTTCCCTGGACATTGGTAGCAAGGATATCAGATTTCTATCTGATTAATTAACAGCACCCTCAGCCAAAATGCTCCAAGGAAAAAGGGATTTATATTTCCTAATAATCAGCTTGATTCCGTGGACATAAATCATTCTTTCTCCATGAAAATCATTTCCATGTTGTTTTATTAGTGCAGATTCCTAAATAGCAGGGCTGAAGTGGCTGCTTTGGGCATCTGGTCTTGGATGCTTGGGAAATAAAACACCAGAGGGTTCTGTCCAACCCTTTACTGGAACCAGGCTGGGAGCAGAGACTCATCCAGGGGCTCTGGGTATGGAGAACAGGGACAGGGGCCCAAAGTCTTCATGAATTTTTGCTATTTATGGGAAAATTCATCCAAATGGCTGGCAGGGAATCATCCAGGTTGGAAAAGACTGAGTCTTGGACTCATCCAAGACTGAGTCCAGCCCGTGGCAAATTCCCACCTTGTCACCAGCCCAGAGCACTGAGTGCTGCATCCAGGTGTTCTGGACACCTCCAGGGAGTTATTTTGTAGTGTGATTAAATTCCAATCCTAAAAAATTCCACAGCGTCAAAAGGGATATAAAATAAGAGAATATAAATCTCATTATTGACATAAAACTGCTTTAAAAGTTGGAAATAACTCAGTATCAGAACTGGTTGGACTGGTATAAAGTGAGTTGGCACTGGGGCAATTTAAAATTCTCTATTAAGTCACTCAGTGCAGAGCAATTTTCTGGTTGTGGCAAAATATTCTTAATGCTCTGTAGTTACAAGTGAGATGTGTTTTCAACATCAAGGCCAGAGTATATCACGAGTATATCATTTTTATCATGAGTAAATCATGAGTAAATCCTGTGTAGAGCTGTGCCATGTCCTGAACACCACCCCAAGGAGAGAATCCTGAAGGATTCAAGGTTTCCTTCCTACTTCAGGCACTTTTGTTTGTTGAATGGCTGGCCTAAAAATAGGCCCTCATAAAGTATTCACCACTGATCTAATTAGTCAGGAGAATGCTGCTTTTCAAAGTGGGAAAGCATTCCCAAAAAATGATGCAACATTTGTATCTAATTAGATGATACAGGAGAATCCTGGCTAATTGCTTTGATAGACTTAAACAGATTAATAATGTGCAAGTGGTAACTAAATAAAAACTCCTTTTCACTGAGTGCTTTGAAAGTGATGCTTTTTAAGAAGCTAAAATTTCTTATTAGTTCTGAAACCCCAAGACTGTGATTTGAGAGCATTTCTCATTTTGGGGGTTTTTCAGTGCTAGGAAGGAAAGGCTCGAAAATGAGATTGTAATTTGTGTCTCTAAGTAGTGTTTGGTGTTTTTTTGAAGTGTTTGCAAAGCTTTTTATCCAAAACGTGGCCCTTCCATAGGTGGGAACTGGGATTTGTACCTCAGAGAGCCAGGCAGGGATTGTGGAGCCCCTTTGTGATCCATGGAGTTGTTGAGCATTTAAAAGTTGATGTAAGAAAAAAGTAACAGAGCATCAAAAGTAACTGGAGGATAAGGGAGAGATTTAGATTATATTTTAATAGGAAAAAATGTATTACTCAGAAGCTTGGAGCAACCTGGGATAGTGGAAGGTGTCCCTGGGGATGGAACAGAATGGGTTTTAAGGTCCCTTCCAACCCAAACCATTCCATGATTTGCGATATCAACCTGTCAGAATTTGTCTAAACTGGCTCAACATCCACTTACTAATAAAACAAATATTATTCGTATCATATGTAACAGATTGGAATCCAGACAATTAATCTCTAATTTAAATTTCTTTTTACGTCCTATCGAGTTTTCTGTTTTCCCACTTGACTAAAAAAAAATTGTTCAAGTCAAAATGAACAGCTGAGTGTGCAAGGAGGATGCCTGAAATCCAACATCTCCAGAAGGGGAGAGAGCACCATTAAAAATTGAAACCACACTTGCAGCAGATGAAAATTAAGGAGAAATTTTCCGTGCGGGGAAGGGGTCGAGAGGGCTAAAGGGGGGAAAGAATTGCGTGTAGTTTTGCATAGTTCTCCAGTGAAATATTTTGAAGGATATTGTAATGAAACTGGACTGCAAAACAAATCTAAACATCATGTGCTGGCACAAGGCAAAGAGCTGCTTGGACAGGGGGAGTTGTGATACTCGTGGTGAGATAACAGCACTTGTGTGGAGCTGGTAGGAGATCACTGAGGGGAGGGATTTATTACATGGCTGATGAAAATCAGACTTTTGGATTCATTCCAGTGTCCAGAACGCTCTGGATTTGGTCCAAAATCCAACTGCTTTGCATCCCAGTCTGAAGGACTTCAAGAAATGGATGGGGGGGTCTGCAGTCATGGAATTCCAGGAAAAGGTTGGCAAAGCCCTCCAAGGACCATGGATGTGCCCACCTTGTCCCCAGCTCAGAGCTCTGAGTGCCACCTCCAGGCCTTCCTTGGACACCTCCAAGGATGGACACTCCAAACCTCCCTGGGCGGTTCCAAGGCCTCACCACCCTTTCCATGAGGAAATTCCTGCTGATGTCCAACCTGAGCCTCCCCTGGCCCAGCCTGAGGCCCTCTCCTCTTGTCCTGTTCAGTTTTAAATCTCTGGAGCAGTAGAGCTTTAAGTTGTGTGGTGTTATTAAATTCATTACATCAAATAACTCCTAGAAACTTTCCATGTGTGCCTTATGATGGATTTCAGTATGGAAATACTGAAATGTATGGAAATATGGGTGGGCACCTCTTACCCATGCCATTCCTGCCTGTAGCAACGTGCAGAGGTTACTGCTTGGACTGGGGGCTTCACTTTGTGAAAATCCACATGGAACCGTGCTGGATTTTAGGGAAAAACATCTCATTCCATGAGCATTTCCTATAAAACAAGGATTGTGTGTGTGTTGGAAACTCCCAGGCAGCCTTAGCCCTGTTTCCTGGATCTCATCACACCCAGGCACCTCAGGGTGTCCTCCCAGCACAGAAAATTGCACAGAACAGGTCAGATTTGGGAGCTGGGAATAGCTCTGCTCACTGCTCCTGCTTAGGGGGGTGTAGGAGTTGAAGTAATTTTGTACCTGGAGGAGAACGGAATTTAGAACCCTGGAATTCCAGAGCGGTTTGGGATGGAAGGGACTTTAAAGATCCTCTAATTCTCACATTCCACTATCCCAGGCTGCTCCAAGCCCCAATGTCCAGCCTGGCCTTGGGCACTGCCAGGGATCCAGGGGCAGCCACAGCTGCTCTGGGCACCCTGTGCCAGGCCCTGCCCACCCTCCCAGGGAAGAATTCCTTCCCAATATCCCACCTAACTGTCCTTTTTCCTAAAAATCTTTAAATACTCTCCACAGATCAAACAGTTCTGTGAATTTTGGAGCTCTTTTCAGTCCTATTTCACTCCAGACAAAGATTTATCTGATTGGATGGTGATAATCCTGTGGCAGAGGTGGAATGGGAGCTGAGGCAGGGCCCTGTAGCAATAAAAAGTTACTTTGAGGTGTCTTTGTGCAAAAAAAAAAAGCAATTCCTAGATATTATTTGCTCATAATGGCCCTAAATAGCAACATGAGCCACAGCAAGGCTGGGCTGAGACATGAGCAACTTCCCCTGCACCAGGTGCTCCCAGTATTATATAAATTTTCTGATTTTATTGTATTACAGAAGGTTGATTCTCATTTAATTCACCATATCAGGGAAATTTTTAACCTGTTTTAACCTTCCATGGGACCTACAGTAAAAATGCCAGCGCAGCTTTCAGCAATAAGGTAAATTCTGGCCTGCTTTTGATGAAATCTCATCTGCTCCCTCCTTAATCAGGATAAAACCACTCAAACCCCCAAATTTCTGAACTGAAAACCTGAGCGAGCACTGAGCTGTTGCCAAGAGCTCTCCAAATCCTGTTTTTGTGTTCCAGCCTGGGAGATTAAAGGTTGTTTTGATAGGAGAAGACACAACGAGGTGTCTGTGGGACATCCGTGGTGACCTTTATGGGACAGGAGCTCATCAAGCCCCTCGGCCCTCACTGGAATTTGGCTGCCCAAGGATTGCATCCCGTTGGAATGCTTGGGAAAGTGCAACCAGATCCCTGCAGAGCAGGGCCAGCCCATTCCAGAAGCCTTCATCCAGCAGAAAATCTGAAATCACCAAGTCATTAAGGTTGGGAAAAGCCTCTGAAATCACAGATTCCAACCTTTGGCTGATTCCCTGTTCCTTAGATTCCAGCCCTCAGTCGAGGGGTTCTGTCCAAGCAGCTCCTTTTATCCACAGCCTTCTTGGAAATACCCTGATGAGGGTTTTTTTATTTTTTTGGAGCATTTGGAACTTTACATTTCTAAGCAGCACTTCTAAAGGGAATGTTCTGCATGAGGGTACTTAAGGGAACATTTTCCAGGACTATATTTATGCCTCTGTAGTCTTCCTTTAGTGGTCTTGAAGGAAGGAGCTGTTATTACTGTTAAATATAGATGTAATGTGGTGTTATTGCAGAAATGTCTTTATGTTCCATTTCTGACTTGAAAAAAAAGCCCTTTTCTTATTAAAATCAGTCAGGTCTATAACATTTATTATGTTTTAACATGTTGGCATAATGTTAGTGTTGGGAGTAAGGCAGGATTGACACCTGATTCCAAATAAAGCCTCCTAATGTTGTTACTATAACAGTCATCAGTGCCATCCTGTATTGGAATTTAGGATTGTTGCTTTTTTCTGGTGTTTGTACTATTTAAATCCTTTATTCCATGTTTGTCTCACCTTAATAAAATGTCCAGTCTCAAGAATTAAGCCTCACCTGGTCAGCTTGAAAAAAACTGTTTTGAGGGAATCAAACAACTTTTGGCACGAGAGGAAATCTCTGAGGGGAATTATTCCTGAGGATATTCAGATTGTGTCATAGGTATTCAGAGATCAGTCACTGATCAGTCACTGCTGCTGGCTTTTCCCTTTTTATTACCCACTTGTTTGGTGAGATGATTATTTTAATTCAGTTGAAATGCGAGAGGTTTGCATTTTTATGGATGTTATCAAAGCCTAGAAGGAGCAGCTTCCTTCACATGAAATTCATTCAGTTTTCTAAACAATTTTTAAAGGGCATTAATTTAGTCATCTGCTGGTAGTTCTGAACAGAAGCATATGTGAAAATATTTCGGGGAAAAGATGCATCCTTAATTCACCCAAACTGTGCATCAACTATTTACCAGCAGTTGCACTCTCGTAGCTTTTAAGATGTAGCTCAATTGCGTGCACGTATAAATAGAAAATGCTGGCAGGATTCTGTTTGCTCTGAGCCTTATTTTGATGGTTCCATTGACATTTAAAATTTTGCTTTTAAGCTCTGGAAATGGCTGCAGCTGTAAACATCTCTCTGAGTTACTCAACTGGGCTGAAAGGCTGCAGAGAATGGCTCACGTGTTTCCCACATCTGTATCTTTCAGGCTGTTTGATTGGAGCCAAGGAGTCAGGGAAGAAACTCAAGAAGACAACTTGGATCATGAACAGAAGATAAAAAAGAAAACAAAAAGAATGTGGCATATAAAGGGTGTAATACCTGGAGGTATTGGATCTGACTCATATTTATAAAAATGAGAGGAGCTTTCACAAAACACAGGTTATCTTAGACAGTCATCAAGCTTGGAGCCATCATGCCGTTGAACTAGAAATTCTCCTTTTCCCCATTCTCCTTTCTGACAGGTAACAAAGGATTGGTGAATTATGAATTTCCCAAGTTGGAAGCACTAATTTTTATCTATATAGTTCATCCTTATGAATATATAAGGAGTTAAACATTGCATATTTAATGTGGATTATAATGGGAAAGTGACTCATTAACCAAAATGGCCACTTTTAAGGACTTGGTTTCAAACTGAGCTGGAGCCTCCCAATGCACTTTGTAGGATTTGGGGAAAGCTGTGCTGCAGGGCCTGCTTTGGGAGGCCAGGATGACATGTAGTAAAAGGATATCACCTTACTGTTGATATCTTTGAAGACTCATAACCAGAAACAGGAAAATGAATGGTGGGAAGGAGTGTGACGGAGGGGACACGGATGGAGGGCCACCAGCAGTGCAAGTTCCCGTTGGTTGGCAGCGGAGGGTGGACCAAAGTGGAGTTCTCTACATCAGGTAAGGTTACCCCAGGGGCTGGGCTGGTGTTTGGTGGAGTTTGGCCACAATGTGCAGTAAATTGCTGCCTCAGCTCATTTCTTCTGCTCAAAAACCGCGAGAAATTGTTGTTCCTCAAGTGCGAGATCGTCTTGGAAGCTGAAGGAGGGGAGGTTTAGGTGGGATATTGGGAAGGAATTCCTGGCTGGGAGGGTGGGGAGGCCCTGGAATAGAATTCCCAGAGAAGCTGTGGCTGCCCCTGGATCCCTGGAAGTGTCCAAGGCCAGGTTGGATGGTTCTTGGAACACCCTGGGATAGTGGAAGGTGTCCCTGGGCAGGGATTGGAGCCAGATGAGCTTTAGATCCCTTCCAACACAACCCATTCCATGAATTTGTGATTCTTTTCAAAGTAAATTTAATCTATGTGGCTACTCAATAGCTCCAAACCCATTTTTTTATGCCCATGAAGGTTCTGTGCTCACTATCACTGATGTTCTCCAACTTCTATGAATCCCTCACGTTTCTCATATAAAAAAGTAGGAACATAAACCTAAATCCAAAGTTTTAGGTATTTTATTTGTTTCTTTTCTTAGCTTATCGGATTTTTTTTGCTTCGCCCTGGAATGGTCACAAAGAAACGCATTGAAATTGCTATGAAATAAATGTGTTCAAAGAGAGTCCAAATTAAATGTTATTGGAAAAAAGATCAAAGTTAGCTTTATAAAATGTGGGGACATTGGGTTTGCATCACACAAGTCTATGTGATTATCAGTCAGTTATTTGCTAAAATTTCTTCCACTGTTCTGTGATTAAAATAAGCACTTCTCACAACATTTTGTGTATTACCAATGCAAAAGTCTTTAATGAGCCAAAGCACACTCCAATTTTACACTAAAGCACCATGAAGGATCAGATGCATTCCAGGATTTCTTGTTTGTGTTCTCAATTAGCAGAATCAAACCCAATCCAGTCAGTGATAGCCATGGCAAAGAGAAACCACCTTGCCCTTGTATTTCTCATTACAGCTGTAATTCACTGAGCCTCTGCCTCATTTACAGATCAATGGGAAAGGAAAAGTTGTGGATTAGTGGGTTTTTTCCCAATAATCTCTATACCCAGCCATCAGGAAAATAAAGCTTTGGTATTTTTATGTACCTGATGATCCCACTAGCTTTTGAACTTCATTTTCCACAGCTCTAACAAATTTTACACATTTTCAACAGCTTTGGGGAAGCTCTTTCCTGCCCTCTTCCCAAGTTTTCCAGTGCATTTTTTTTATTCTTTGGTGAACTTTCTGGTTGCCTTCTCTGAGCTGTTCTGATGAAGCAAATTATTTTCCATTCCTGTTTGGTGTGAGGCACAGAGCAGGAGGTGTTGGTTGGAAAGGGTGGAAGTCCAATAATCCAATCTCCTGCCTGACATGGAGCATCCACAGGGCTCTGCCGGGGCAGCTGAATCCTCCAGGATTGAGTTTCCACAAGCTGCTCACTGCCCTGCCAGCATGCACAGCCTTTATGGAGACAAGGAAAGGTCAAACAATATTGACTCCACAGCTATCCCAGGGAAAATTAGTGGATATATTAAGATCTGACATGATTTAAGCGGAATAGATGATCCCAGCTGAATAAAGACTCTCTGTTTGTGCCTCCTTGGAAAGCACGGACGCTCTCCTGTCAACTGTCAGCAGATGCTTTGGATTAAATTAAGATTAAATCCATTCATTAACTGGTTTTCATTGCCTGGTAGAAGCAGGTAATGAGTTGATTCTCAGAGCTTTTCTTAGCAAAACAGTGCTGCTAAGTAGGGCCTAAATCATCCCTGGAAGTGTCTGAGGCCAAGATGGACAGGGCTTGGAGCAGCCTGGGATAGTGGAGGATGTCCCTGCCATGGCAGGGATGGAATCAGCTGACTTTTCCAACCCAATCCAGTCTGGAATTCCATGATTTTGTGGTAATTCCTTACAAAGGAAGCTGTGGATTATCCTGCGTGTTACAGAAGTGTCAGTAACTCTGTGCACACACAAGAGGCTTTGCACATGCAGCTCTGCCCAGGATCAAGGCAGAAACAGGGAAAAAATGGCCCTTTTTAAAATTGGGTTGGGTTTTGTGGACAAATAACTCTGCCTGTGTGTGCAGTGGGGATGCTGCATCCCTCATCCCACAGAATCAGTGGATTGACCTTCCTTCACACTCACTGATTGTCAGCACACTCCTGTTCTTTCCAGGCTCCAGCATCTCCTGGAGCCTGCACTGGCTATGTGTGCCCAGGCAAACAGCACACCAAGGTTATTTAAAATCTCTTTTTTTCTAAAATTATCCTAGGAAAAGCAGCCTTTTTTAGCCAATGCAAATAAAACAGCATCCTCACTCCACAGCATATTCCTGGGAATGCCTTTTAACAGGAGATTTTAAGGATCACAGAAGGTGTCTGGAGAGATGTTGGGTGTAGATGGGATGGTCCAGAGTAAATGTCAGCCTGGGATTCTCCCATGGGAAGCTGTTACATCCTCAAGTGTGGAATTTGCCTGGGCTGAGCATGATCAGGACAGGTGGGAACATCCAAAGGGATCAGCCAGGATCCTGGTTTAATTAAAATAAAGAAAAATAAAGAGCAGTTTCCCCCTGCTCCCCAAGGATTTCAGACAGGGAATGTTTGACTTCCTGACCAGTCACCAGAGCTGTACCTTTATTTTTAGATTGCTCTTTCATCTTCCTCACCCTCCAAACTGTCACTGTTGCACATATTCAACCTGAGCACTTCTCCCAAAAATAACTATTTCAGGGCATGTCTGGCAAAGAAATTACTTATTTAAACTGTCAGCAGGACTTTAAATGTCACTTGCAGATGTTGCTTTAGACTCGGTTCTCGTGCAGGGTGAGGTGTTTATGTGTTGGATTCTAAGTCCCAAAGTTCGTCATAGCTTGGAATTTTGAGTCATGAGTGTTTTCGTGATCCAAACTATTCCACTTGAGTTGTTTTTGTTTGAATGAGGGCTATTTACAGCTGCCATTAATAACCAGTGTTTTATTCCAGATAAACAGTTCAGCTGGCCCAGCAATAAAGAGCAATCTGCAAGTTACAGGCTGGGCACACAAGGACTTTTTTCATCTTCTGAATTAGTGGTTTTGCCATAACAGAGTTTCCAGTGCCCTATTTTGGGATGTAGAGATAATGATTTTCTGGTGGGAGTTGGAGAAATCCGAGTGCAGTTTATCAGGATCTCCCTGGCCTGGCTCCTTGGTGTAATATTTCTCACTTTCAGTGAGAAGGTTGAAATGTTAGCTGAATGAAACCAAACTTGGTGCAACAAAGAGACCCAGCTGCAACAGTTTTTGTTTCCTTTAAAATGTGTTTGGGGGTTTTTTGTAAGTATTATCTCAATTCTTGAGTAAAAGCAAGAAGTGCTATGAGAAAAAAATATGAAATGTGATTTTCCCCACTGTCCTCATGAGCAGATAAAAGTCATGACCTATCAAAGAGCTCGTATTCATCATTTCTGTTCCTTTACAGTCCCAGTGGGTCTTTATTATCCTGCTTGGAGCAGGTGAAGACTTACTTGCTGACTGATGGAACGTGCAAGTGTGGCCTAGAATGTCCTCTTGTTCTTCCCAAGGTAAAGCACAGCATCATTTTGGATCCCTGTGCCGTAATATTTATGAGCTGCCCATGCTGATGATTCAACTTCTGTTCAGATCATCTCTAAAATAAGTGGTGTCCACCCAAAGTTAGACCTTAAAATGCAAAATTCAGCTCCCCTCTGCCTTAGTCCCTCTTGGAGAGGATCTGACTCAGTTATTGTAAATATAATCATTTTTTATTTATTGTTTCCAAACATCCTGTCAAGGAATCTCTTGGGCAATGTAGGAGCAATCAGGAAGAGAGGAAAATTCCTCTATACTCCATCTAAAATTCCTAATTTATGTGAATTTGGTGACTTTGCTGCCTGTAGTCATTCTTTTAAACGCTGCAAATTTCACTGCCAGGTCTTTAATTTTGATCCTGGAGCTGCTGTGAAGCAGAGAACTGCTGAAGATGTTAAAGCGGACGAAGATGTCACCAAACTATGCATTCACAAAAGGAAAATCATTGCCGTGGCTACACTTCATAAAAGCATGGAAGCACCACATCCTTCACTGGTTCTAACTAGTCCTGGTGGTGGAACAAGTGAGTAAAATGAAATCATGCAGAATCATTTCATAATCTGATTTTTTTTATATGTAATCGCTACTCAAAACCACCCCGAAAGTCTTACTATGAGTGCAAAAATAAGCAGATTGAAGGAATAAATAAAGGGAGTAATCAGAGATGGAGGTAGATAGAAAATGAGTCTAAAAGCAGGTCAGGCCAGACTAAGAGCATGATTTTCTTGGAAAAGATATCAGATTGTTCTAGACAAAGAAAATACATTAGCTCTCATCTTTTGGAACTGTGGTAATATGTCTGATATTCTGTCACATGGGAAATTAGAGGAGCAGAATAAAGTGATTATGAAGGGATTAGGATGTGGCTGAGGACTTGGCTAAATGGGAAATTGTATTGTCAAGGAGAACAGACAGTAAGAGGAGATCTCCACTGTCATTTCTCAAGAATTATTTTTGGCCACCAACCTGGATTAGCATTTTAATTATCCCCATCAATAAAAACAATGAGGACATTTGTTGGTGCCTGAAGTTGACAGGTATTCTCCAAACAAAAGATCAAAACTGTGTAAAACTGAGAGGGCTCCCTGAGACCTGGAGTGAAAGCAAAGTTAGCACTGGAACAGCTCCAAACCCAGAAATTCATCTGAAATGAAGGAATTTTGTGAAATTCATCTGAAATTAAGGACTTTTTGAGGATCCGTAGAGCAGGTTCTGAAGGAGAACTACAGATCCCAGTGGGCAGGACAGAGGAGGGAAGGGTGATGAGTTTATATTTCTATATAAAAGAATATATTTCCCTTTCCTGGGAAAAGGCCTGAGAGCTCTCTGCACCCCTCGCTGCTCTGGTAACACCTGGCCCATTGCTCTGCCCACTTGGAAGTGGAAAAATGCTAAGAAAATCAAGAAATAGTAAATTTTAGATAAGTAGACAATGCTCAGATACCCGTGCTGTTCAGAGTACTGATGTGCCCCTGTATTTTCACATTGAAATTTAGGATTTAAAACCTCTCTTGGAAATTTTTTTTTCGGCATAATTTTGTTTTTCACTTAACAGTGCAATTTCCCACGTTACTCTGCATTTCCCTGCTTCATTTTTTTTAATGAGTAATGCTTAAATTACATTCCTGTTTTCAAAAAATTAGCGAAATGAAGGAGGTTACTTGCATATATTTGTGTGCTCTTTCTTTCTCTGTCGGTCAGATTTTTGTACATAAGCAAAGGAGAAAATTCCCTAGTAAATCCCTTTGTAAGCAAAAGATCTTTTTAATTTTACATGTTGATATGTGACCATTTGCTTATTTCCAGCACTCAAGGTGAAGCCTCTCATAATTCCTTTATTTTGCAGTTCAGCCTTTAGTTTTATCCCCTAAATGAGACTTTGGTTGTATTTTGGGGCAGGGGAAAATTTGTTTCTCTCACGCTGGAGCAAATAGGATGAAGGCAGGAAGGTCAGTGCCATCTGAGCAGGCTGAAGGAAAGATGAGTTGAGGAATTTCAAGGCACCTCTGAGTTCATTTGAACACGGAATTTTTTAGCTTCCAGTTCCAGTTGAGTTTTGCATATCCAGAGGCTGCATGCCAAGCACTCCAAGCTGAATTGCAGATTCCCAGAGCAGCAAAACTGGCAGAAAGTCCCTCAGACTTGGAGCTGCTTGTGCTTCTAGTCTGGAAGTAAAACATTGAAAAACAATCTTTTTAAATAAAGGTGGAAAGTGATCTTGTGCTTGTAGGAAGGTGTAGCCTCAAAAGTGGGATTTACAGGGAATTTTTCCATCATATGTCGACATGTGCAAATATTCCCAATGCTTTCATCCTGAAAACAAGCAGGAAGCATTCAGGATCCCTCCTCAGGGCCAGAATTTGGGACAGGGGGGAATTTTCCCATTTTCTGTGGGAAACAGTCTCAGTCCTGGATGGGCTTTGTTCCTCCTCTCCTCAATAGATGGTGCCAGAGGCTCCTTTTCGCTGCCGCAGCGATCTCGCTCCTCCTGCCAGAGCGGGGATGCTGGAGGTGCAGGACGCTGGAAGTGGTGCTTGGAGAAGGCAAAAGGGAAGGGAAAAGGTTGAACATGGTCAATATTTCCACGGGATGTGGAACGTGTGACTGTGTCATTGGGAACAGGCGCCGTTCCAGCAGCTGCTTGCTCATTGAGGGTTTATTTCTGCCCAAGCAAAAGTTTAGCCAAAGGTTCCCTGAGCTTTTGGGAATATTTCCACACTCGGTAGCTTTGCTCCTGAAACTCTGGATTTCCAAGCAGTAACTGTGCTGTGTTTCCCATGCCAGGTGCAACGCCGGTAGTTCCCACTCGAGCAGCAACTCCAAGGTCGATGAGGAATAAATCACATGAAGGAATTACAAATTCTGTGATGCCGGAATGTAAGACTCCTTTCAAGTTGATGATGGGGGCATCTAATGCCATGGGTAGGCTTTATGTGCAAGAAATGGCTGGAAGCCAGCAAGCAGAGCTCCATCCTGCCTATCCCAGGCAGAGATTGGGGAGCAATGAACTGGGGCAGAAGTCTCCGTACCGCGGCAGTCACGGGGGGATGCCCAGCCCGGCGTCGTCGGGGTCGCAGATCTACGGGGACGGCTCCATCTCTCCCAGGACCGACCCGCTCGGAAGCCCCGATGTCTTCACGAGGAACAATCCCAGTTTTCATGGAGCACCCAACTCCAGTCCTATCCACATGACCAGGACGCCTCTGTCCCCGCCGTCAGTCATGCTCCACGGCTCTCCCATACAGTCATCCTGTGCAATGGCTGGAAGGACTAATATACCTCTTTCCCCCACCCTGACCACCAAGAGCCCAGTAATGAAAAAACCCCTGTGTAACTTTTCGGCCGGTANTCCGAGAAGGATCCTCTTGGCATACTGGACCCAATTCCCAGCAAACCGGTGAACCAGAACCCCGTGATCATGAACCCCACCACTTTCCACTCTCAGGTACCCGTGATGAATGTAAGCATGCCCCCCGCCGTGGTGCCCCTGCCCAGCAACCTGCCCCTGCCCACCGTCAAACCCGCCCACATGAACCATGGCGCTCACGTCCAAAGGGTTCAGCACTCGGCTTCGACGTCCCTGTCCCCCTCGCCGGTGACGTCCCCCGTTCACATGATGGCGTCCGGCATGGCGAGGATCGAGGCTTCTCCCCAAAGATCGCGTTCTTCTTCCACCTCGTCCGATCACGGCAACTTCCTGCTGCCTCCGGTAGGGCCACAGTCGTCCTGTAGTGGTATCAAAGTCCCTCCCAGGTCCCCGAGGTCAACCATAGGGTCACCGAGGCCGTCTATGCCATCCAGCCCTTCCACCAAGCACGATGGACTTAATCAATACAAGGACATCCCTAACCCGTTAATTGCTGGAATGAGTAATGTATTAAATCCTCCAAACAATGCAGTTTTTCCCGCTGCATCGGCTGGAAGCGGTTCCTTGAAGAGTCAGCCTGGTTTGCTGGGAATGCCTTTAAATCAGATCTTGAACCAGCACAACGCTGCCTCTTTTCCAGCGAGCAGTTTACTCTCAGCAGCAGCCAAAGCACAGCTAGCAAATCAAAATAAACTTGCTGGTAACAACAATAACAGCAGTAGCAATTCTGGACCTGTTGCCAGCGGCGGCAGCACCGAAGGACACAGCACTTTAAATCCCATGTTCCCTCCTGCTGCCAACGTGCTCCTCCCCACCACGGAAGGGCAGAGCGGCCGGGCAGCACTGAGAGATAAATTGATGTCTCAGCAAAAGGATCCTCTGAGGAAAAGGAAGCAGCCGACCACCACGGTGCTGAGCTTGCTGAGGCAGTCTCAGTTGGACAGCTCCGGGGTTTCCAAAGCTGGGTCCGATTTGATAAGAAAGCCAAGTCAAAGCTCCTTCCCCATCAGCTCCATGTCGCAGCTCCTGCAGTCCATGAGTTGTCAGAGCTCCCACGGGAGCAGCAATAGTTCCTCGGGCTGTGGGAACTCCAGCAGCGCCCTGCCCTGCCCCGGCACCCAGCTGCACCTGGCGGAGCCCGCGCTGGGCTCGGGCGGCCTGGCTGCCCCGCTGGCCCCGGGGCTGCCCCTGCGCGGGGAGGGACTGCCCTGCCCCGCCACCAACCCCGCCTTCGGCCCCGGGCCAGCCCCCTCCAACCACCTGGCTGGGCTCCTCAACCAGATGCAGGCCAGCGGGAGCTGCGGGATGCTCCCCCAGGCGGGAATGGCCTTAGGAAACTCCTTACATCCCAACCCACCTCAGGCCAGGCTCCAGGCGCCCTCCGCTCCAGCGATCCCAAACAGCATTGGGAGCAGCTGTAATCAAACGAGTCCCGAAGCAGGTACGTGGCCTCCGGAGGGGATTCTCCCAGGTTTCCATCCTTGCAAATCCCTGGTGGCTGGTTTTAAATGTTCCTTGTTAAACTTGAATTTATCCTGGTGAAAAGTGCGCCTGATTGGGTGCTGAAAGCCACGTACTCAAAAATAAAACGGAAAGGAAAAAAAGCAGTGGGAAACTAAAACATATCTCCCTTTTTCTGGACAAAACCATCCTGTGACAACTCCTGCTAATTTCCACACGCTCTTCCTGAATAAAATCCATTCACTTCTGGACATTCCCACACCTCTTTTGTCACTTCTCCAAATAAATTGGAGGTTTTTTGCAGCCTGCCCTGCTCCAACGTTGTGGCTCACCTGGCAGTGCATGTCCAGGCGATCCATGAGTTCCTTACTGCTGGAATTAAAGAGGTGCTGTCAGAGATTGGAGCAGATCCTGAGAGTACCAAAATGTACAAAATAACCCTTTTCAGGGCCAGCAGGAGGGAATGCCAAGCCTGTGCTTGCTTTTGTTGGGCTAATTTTACTAAGGTGGTAATTAAATGGTTGAATAAACGGTAGGAGGAGTGTTGGGAGAGATTTCCTGGTTTGTTCACCAGGGAAGATGTGGAGAGGAAATGGGTTTGCTGCTGTTACCATCTCCAGGGGGTTTAAAGAGAGAAGGGAAACAGCTCAGAAATGGGAATTTCATTGACTGTTGCTGGTTGAACAAAGTACTAGAAGATGGAACTGGTGTAAATTTCTGAAGAGGAATGAAAACCCAGGTCACACCAGAGTGTCCAAGTGGCCTCTCATTAGCCCGAGCAAGAACCTGCTCTGCATTCCTGAGCTTCCTCCTTTAAGATCCAGAATGGAATTCTAGAAAAGCTGAGTTACAGACAAATAATGTTCTAATACCTGCTCATGATGATTTTTAAGGGTTTCTCCCCATCCCTGGGATAAAAAGGTTGAATTTTGTTGTGCCTGGTGTGGTCACAGCGAGCAGCTCTCAGTCGCTGCATGGCTCTTTTGCCTTGTCATGCTACCACAGGGGGCATTTCCTGCTGCAATTTCTGGGACTTTGTACTCCCTGCACTGAACAAAGGTCTGGGATCACCTTAGGAATTCACTTCCCTGTCCCACTGAGCTGCAGGGATCCCACTGAGGACACAATCCCTGGGGCAGGAACCCTTTGGGTTCCCACCTTGGCTGGGGTTTGCAGCTCTCCCAAAGGCTCCCGTGGCGTTCCTGTGCTAATCAGAACCTGGGCTCGTAATTCCACTCAGCTCCGAGCTGAATTTCTCCCCAAAAACACAAATGCAACAAAATAAACGAGTCAAACCCCCCAGAAAGGTCCCAGCATCAACAACCAGCGTGGTTCTCATTGCTGGAGGAACAGGAATAGGGGCATAACCCCACCTGGGGACTCCTGTTCTGCCCTGGCATCCCCTGGGGATGGCTGAGAGGATTAGAACCATATCATTCCAAAGCCTCAAGTGCCACTTTCTTCCTTATCTAAAAGATAACAGGTAATTGTAGGTAAAGGCTGCAAAGTTGTGAAATCCTCCATCCTATGCTGCTGAAGGAGTTGTTTCTGTAGTTTGGTGCTTGCAGAATACACAACCTGCGTTTAAATATTTATTGAATATCCATGATAAAGCCTGGAGAATGATTTCTTCTTTAAGGTGAACTCTCAGGTTCTGTTTTCTTTGTGTTTTTCCCTAAAATTCTGCATAAACCTTCACTGAGCCTCTTGCCTGAGCCCTCACAGCAGCACAGGGCTCAGGGGTGAGGTTTAATCCAGAGAGGGGAATTCTCTTGGATTTCCAGGAGAACAGGAATGTTCTTTCCATGCAACTCCTGCAAAATGTTGAGTATTTTGTGTTAATAATAACTTTTTCAAATAAAAGTGAGCTGCCAGCCTGCACTGAGTTCCATACCAAAACTGGGAAGAGGAATATTGGGAATTCTCCTCTGTTAGTGTCGGGGGTGGAGCTGCTGAAAGCCCCTGTACGCTGAATTTTCAAGAGCAGTTCAGCCGAGGAAGATGTTTCAAGGAACTTCTCATGCTCATATTTCAGTTTGTGGCTTGTTTTTTCCCTTTGTTTGGAAGTCTTTTAATTGCTAAATCTGTTTTCTGTGTCTGTGCCAGCAACTCAGAACAGCTACTCCTCAGAAACAGCTCCAGAGAGAAAAAAAAATCCTGTGAATCCCCACAATTAGCTGCTTATTGCCTAAGCTTTTAATTATATTTTAACCACATGGACCAAGTTTTGTTATTCCAGCTTTTGTTTTCTTCTTCCACAGATAATATCTTTAGTTCCCAGGTAATTTTCAGGGTGAATGTGGTGGAATTTGTTCTTTTTGTAGGATGGAACTGCATCACTGGGTGATGGATTCGATTGTAGGGTTTTATTTATTTACCTTTTTCTTGCTGTTAACTTCTGGTTCACGAGGTAAAAATTCTGTGTGTGAGTGTTGAAAATTTGACAACCAAATCCTGCTAAGGAGGCAACTTCTGTAAATAATGGGATGGATGGAAGTGAGTGAAAATATTTGGGAATAAAAGCTCTGTACTGCTGATAAAGGAAATTAGGAGAACCACAGCAAATAAAGATGATCAGTGGTCTCAAATATTAGCATTATAAAATAGGAGAAGCTCCGGGTCTAGAAGTTAAGGAGACAAAAAATGGGCAGATTTGGCAAAAAAAGGCTATAATTCCTTCCTGGAATGGGAGTTTTTCCTGGTGAAATGCACAGAATAGAAATAGTAAAATATAATGAAATAGGGAGGAGCACAACACCAAACACTGAGGGTGAGGAGAGGAATTTGTTTTAACAGAGCCAAGAAAACTGAGAATGGAACATGGCTTTGGAAAACCAGACCCAGAGAGAAGGGGTTGAGGAGGCTTTGCTTTAATCAAATCGATGCAAACTGTTGGAAAACAAAAATTAAATCAAACAAGTCTGGATTTGCTCCCCAAAATCACCTTATATACCCTAAAGTTACAAAATCAGGAGAACTTTGGTCAGAAGAGTATCTGACAACTTTTTGGGACTTGTGTCTGAGAAAAAAAAATTCTTACTAAACTGGAATCACCCCTAGACAGGATGGCAAGCACCTAGTCTTCTCATTTAAAGCAAAGAAATATCCCATAAATAAATGAATATATAAAGGAAGTAGAAATATCCCATTGATTTGGGGTTCATAGAAACATCCAGAGGGATTTTTCCCTGCCTGGGAACAATTATAGGGAATCACTGATACTTCAATTTCCAGCTTCTTTTTCTCATTCTGCCTTATTTTCCCATGTTATTATTTTGGGGAGAGGAAAGTGATTATTTTTCTATTCAGATGAGAACAGAGGAGAATAAGGAAAATGTTGAGTGCTTGCTTGGACACAGCTTGGGTTTTTCTGGTGGTATTTTACCTCTTCAAATTTGAATTTGAACTCAAAGGCCAACAATTCACGGCCTTTGAGTTCACCAGACCCATACCTGGTTGGTGTTTTAACTGCCATGCAACTTTCTAGGAATTTATATTGATAAAAGTCAGGGGATTTGTGAAAAATAATAACAAATTAATGGAGCAAGATGAGTCTTATTAAAGATATTATTATGGAGAAAAACTGAATTAATTCTGTGGGATTTCCCACACATACTCAGCTCTCACCATCTGAAAATGGAACTGGTGGGCAGCTCCAGCCCTTCCTAGAGGGAGGAGTGGGCATTATTGGAGGAAATGATGCTTTTTATTGAATTTTTAGCTTCCCAAATTTACAGGCGAGTGTTTGCCTTCATTTGCAATGCATCTGCCACAGCTGTGAGCAGGGAGAGATGAGGGCGAGCGAGAAAATCCTCAATCCCTGCTCCTGCACTCTGTTGTCTTGACAGTTTTCTGCTCCAGCTCTGCTCTGCTAACAGCTGAGCACATCACAACACTTCCCTCCAAGTCATTTCCAACCCAGCAGCGCTGGGAAAATCACAGGAATCACAGGAGCTGGGCAGGGAGAAGAGCCAAGATTAAATTTGATCAGGTATTAAATCTAAAAAAAAAAAAAAAATAAAAAAAGCCTTATTGTAGGGACTTCCATTGTCCTATAAATAGTTCTAAGCTTTTTGCCCTTCCCCCAAAATTTTAGGGGCCAAGATTTCAGCTGCTTTGTTGTAAATGAACAAAACCCCTGTGATCATGGTGCCATGGGCAGCACAGGGCTTTGGGCAGGGAAATGTTTCCCAGCAGAGCACATTCCATGGGCATGGAGCGCTGCACACGAGGCCAGGGCAGGTTTTTGACTGGTTCTGCTGGGCTGAGGGGGATATTTTATTTCTTGGCCCATTTTTGGTGATTTCTGTGCTGTCTCAGGGCTCTGCAGGATCTCGAGAAGGAGAATGAATGACAGCAGTTTGTGCTTTGGAACTGGAAACACTGGAATAAAGGAGATATCAGCTAAAGGTCTTAAATGTTTTCCATTCCAGAAAGAAAAGGGAATATAATTGTCAAAATGTTGTAAGTGTGCATGTAAGGGATGGAATAGGGAGTTAAAGCAAGAACTTGTTAAAGCAAGAACTCATTTTCTGGGATCTTTAAGGACTCTGAGGTCGTGTTTTCCATAAGCCATTTCACTGGGAAGTGAAGGCTCTGGGAGTCACTAATTGACCAATCACTAATTGACCAATCACTAATTGAACAATCACTAGTGCCAACGGTGAGGTTTTATCTCAAAGCTGTTATTAATTCCAGTTTCCCCCTGGTGTTGCAGCAGCCTCGGGTGGTGGCTGAGGTGTCACGGCCACTTGGAGCTGTGGCAATAATTCAAATATCTGAGTGATCTTCTGTGCTTCCACAGCCTCCTGATCTCAGAGTGCAAGGGAACTCTCTCCACTCCCACTGGGGTTTTTGGGAGAATCCTGCAGAGTTTTTCTGCCTGAGCGATGGAATTTCACCAGGAGAGGATGGAGGTGGTGAGAGCTGAGTGAGGAGTTCAGTGAATGACCCAGGAGAGAAATGGGAGATTCCAACAAGGCTTTCCAGAACTTGCAAGGTTCTAAATTAGAGCAGCAGCCAAGAAAATATCCAACAGAAAATAAAACTGGCTGTGGTTTTAATGGATATGCAGAGAGAGATGATTTACAAGGGATGGAGGGACAGGAAACAGGGAATGGCTTCTCACTGCCAGAGGGCAGGGATGGGTGGGATATTGGGAAGGAATTCCTGGCTGGGAGGGAGGGCAGGCCCTGGCACAGGGTGCCCAGAGAAGCTGGGGCTGCCCCTGGATCCCTGGCAGTGCCCAAGGCCAGGTTGGACAGGGCTTGGAGCAGCCTGGGATAGTGGGAGGTGTCCCTGCCATGGATAATCCCTAATTCCCTTCCAAGCCAAACCAGTGTGGGATTCTCTGAAAAGCAAGAACTGAGAAAGTGGAATCTGTACCATTTATTTGTGCTCAGTTCTAGAAATGTTTCAGGTGTTAATAGCTAATGTGTAAGTTCTGCACTTCTACTTTTCTGATATTTTTATTCCACAAATTCCAGCACTGTATTTTTGAGACTATTTCAATACTGGGATGTGTAATGGAGAGTTTCTTACAGGGAAAGGAGTTGTAAAATAGCACTTGAAATATCCTTTTCTAACTGTTGTGCTCCAAGTGCAATCCTTTAAGAAAATATCGTTCAGAAGGACAATTCTGAGATATTAATGATGAATATCTTCCACTCTGATTTCTTCATTTTAAGTGAATCTTCTCAAACACAAATTGATTCCTTAATACCCATTTATTTTATTGTCTTTGCTTAAAAACACCTGTCAAGCAATGCTTGAAAAAAAAGGAACACAGCTAAAATCCACACAGGAAAATGAACCTGCTCTCAAAAGAAAATAGGATTTAAAATGCTCATAAATAAAATCAGTAATCATTTAAAAAATTTATATCCTATTTATTTGCTCCCCAAACATTTCTTTGCCCCTCTAAGAGAACAACAGATCTGCTTTTTCTGCATTCTGGATATTTCTTCTTTTCACTGTGTTGGAAAGAATTCATTTTTCTCAACAAGTGGCAGAGAAGCCTTTGGCAGAGTCTGTGGCTGCAGGAGCTGGGTTTGGCCTGGGCTTTTAGGGCTTTTAGTCTGACTCCTTCATCATTTTCATTCTGATTATTAAGCTCCTAATTATTAAGGACTGTTGTTTACTGTGCTCACACATGGTTGGGTTTCTTAGATCCAAAATTTTTATGGAATTGGGAATCAAAGTTGGGATTTCCTTTTGACACTCAACCCCTCTTTGTATTTCTCATCCAAAACCCCTCAAGTGTCATCGTGGAGCCTGGGAGTGAACACAGAAAACCCTTGGGTGGTGGAGTTTTGGGGGTTTGGGAGTTTTGGGGGTGTTGGGATCATTCTGTCCTTTGGTCTGGGGCTTGGCTTTGAGAAGCTCTCACAGCTCCATATTCCAGTGAAAATGACTTTGCATGGATGTCTTCACCTGGAATATTGACTTATTGGGATGGTGTTTTGATCCAGAAATGGTGTTCTGGCACTTCAGTTTGGTGCCAGAGAGGAATTTGTCCCCAAATGCAGCTGTAAATGCTGTAAATACACCCAATCCAGGCCTTTTCCAGCCCAATTCCTGCTGTGTCAGGTTGGACAGAAGCTGAAGGGGAATATTTGTCTGCTTTTTGTCTCCCTGCTGGAGTCTGGCTGCTCATCCCCTCTCTGACTCCCAACTTCTCCAGTCTGGATTGAAATAAGGACACGTTTTCTGCCTCATACTCAGTATCCATCAAGACTTTTTTTTTCCTCAGGAGCAATTAATTAATTACTTAATTAATCTAGAGAAAGGTGTCGAATGCACTTTGGCCCTCTCAGAAGCTGGAGGCGATGGGGGTGAGAAAACAGAGCCATTTTCTCCCCAAAACCTGGCAGCAATTTCCCAACTTGGAGATTTGCTGCCCAGCAAATCCTCTTCCATGGGGTCATTTCCCTGAGCAGGATGGAAAACAGGAGCAGAAATAAATTACAAACAGAGAGGAGGTCCACTAGAAAATTCAATTTGGTATTCAGGAGAGCTCTCTAGAATAATTTCCTCATGCCTGAATTAAAAATATCTCCTGGTGCTCCTTAACACATCCAGTGGGGAGTGGTGCAGCTGATTCTTCCACTGGGAATTTCTTAAATCTGTGGGTTGGTCTTTGGGACTTCCCAAAGACTTTTAAATCCTTGGAGCATTAGTTCTAAACACGGATTTTTATTTTTTAAAAGAAATAAATAAAATTTGCTTTTTCTGAGCCAGAAGGTTTTTGACCCACTCACCTAGAGTAGGATTTCCTCTGCTGCTCGACTGCACTTTGCTCTCACCTCACCTTTTGTTACTTTATTATTCAATTTCTGCTCTGAAACATGATAATAACACTCTGAGAGAGGGGTGAGCTTTGTTCTCTTGAGTTCAGGGCCAGGCAAAGTGTTCTGTGTTCAGTTTGTGCCTTTTGGAGTTCTCACACTGTTACAGCCCTTTAAAAATGGCATTTTTAGTTAAAAGTTCTGTAAAGGCTTGACTCGGTTCTTATCAGTTGAGTGTGGTTGCAAATCCCTTTTTGAAGAGTGTTTGTTGAGAAAAATGGGAATTGATATTTTGTGATCATTGGTGCCTTTCAGTCTCCCGTGAGCTATAGGAGTGACCACTGCCAATTCAAGACTCTACCTTGAATAAAAAAACCCTAAAATTTATATTTCAGCTTTGCCCAAGGGGTCTAAAGATACCCAAATAAACATTATTACTCTTTCTTTGTCGCCTTCTCAGGGTAAATTTACCCAGTTGCTTTTCTTTTCATCCCAAGTGATGGATTTTAGACCACCCCAATTTACATTTTTCCTTTACAAATTGTGAATTCCTACTGACCTGGAGCAGTCTCATCATGCCATGTATTTTTTAATTTAGGAGTACAAAATTATTAAATAATTAAAATAGAAAAATTATATTATTAAAATTAAGTCCAAAAAATGCTTTAAATTTAAAATCCAAAATCCTGTGGATGGGTGAAAAGTGGAAGTGGATCATGGACTTGCTCTTTCACCCAACATCATTTCTGTGATCCTTCTTCCTGGCTGGTAATTCCAGCCTGGTCCATGACTAACTATTAAGTTATGGTTGGTTTTGGGTTTATGCTGATGAAAATCTGTGATTATGAGTGAATTAAATGCTATTATATCCCCTCTCCAAGAACTCTAAGGGAAGTACAAGTGCACAATTCCATAATCTCCGATGGGACGTGGCACGGAGCATCCGGAGCAGCTCATGGCAGATTTATTCCCATTTTTAAATCCCTCCAGTCTGGATTCCCCAGACTTTTCCCTGTGTCCCACGGCAGAAGTGGCCCAGCCTGGTGCTGTGTGTCCCAAGAGGCAGCACCCCGTTAATATTCCTGCTCTTCCCACTGCAGGGGGCTCAGGACCGTCGTCATCGATAGCCATCGCCGGCAGCAGCCAAGCCGCCATCACCAAGACCACATCCGTGCTCCAGGACGGTGTCATTGTCACCACGGCAGCCGGGACCCCTCTGCAGCAGGGCCAGCTGCCCATGGGGGGCGAGTTCCCCTTCGCCGGCCACGAGCACTCGCTGCACTTCGCGCAGAACAGCTCTTCAAACAACAATCTGCCGCACGCTCTGAATCAGAACCTCCTCAATTCCCTGCCTCTCTCTCTGCCGGTGAATCAGCAACATCTCCTAAACCAGAATCTCTTAAATATCCTCCAGCCTTCAGCAGGAGAAGGCAAGTCTGAGGTCAACCTCAACCCTTTAGGTTTTCTGAACCCGAATGTCAATGCTGCTTTAGCGTTCCTGTCCGGGGACGTGGACGGGCAGGTTCTGCAGCCCGTGCACTTCCAGCTGCTGGCGGCGCTGCTCCAGAACCAGGCCCAGGCTGCCGCCGTGCTCCCCGTGCCATCCTTCAACGTGACCATCTCCGACCTGCTGCAGCAGCAGAACCCCTCCGTGCCCTCGGTCACGCAGCTGCCGGCTCCCCCCGAGCCCCTGCCCGATGGCGGCAGGGTGGAGAGCCTCCTGCCCAACCCCATTCCCGGCTTTCCGGGCGCCGACCCCGCTTCCAACCCCCTGCTCCTGCCCGCCGCCTCAGGAGCCTCGGCGCTCATGGCCCTGAACCCTCAGCTGGTGGGGAGCGTGCTGAGCTCGGGCGGTGTCCATAGCCACCCCGAGGTGTCCATAGCCACCTCCTCGCAGGCCACCACCACCACCACGACCACGTCCTCGGCGGTGGCAGCGCTGTCGGTGTCGGCGCTGGGCGGGGGCACGGCCGTGGTGTCCATGGCGGAGACGCTGCTGAACATATCCGGCGGTGCCGGCAGCGCGCCCGGGCCGCCCAAGCTCAACAGCAACTCGGTGGTGCCGCAGCTCCTGAACCCTCTCCTGGGGACAGGCCTGCTCGGTAAGTTCAGTTTCTTGGGAAAAATAAAACCTCAAACGGGGTTGGGGTGGGAGAGTTTCACAGTCTGGTTTTTAATTGGTAAAAATTCCACTTTGCCTTCCTGTTTCTTCCTTTGGGTTGTTGGAGCTCGTTCTCACTGTTCTTGTGAGAAATGTCGAGCGCGTTCTGCTTTCATTCCTTAACGTTTAGTACTGAGCTTGGAAATTATTAATTCTGGCTCCTAGGCTTACTAAATGCACCTGAAAACTGTGGGAGCAATTGGATTTATTTCGTTGTTCAAGGAGTAGCAGCCCGGCAGCATCCCTGGGTCAGCTGTGAGTGCCTGTAGCAGCACAGGGTTAGTGGGAGTGGCTGTGCTGGAGGTGACAAACGACCCAAATCCCAAAACGAGTGATGAAAAACCCCTTAAATACGAAGTTTTCCCCTCTTGGGTGATGATTTTGTGGTTATTTTTGACAACAACACGTAGAGTTGGCACTCCTCTGTTTGGTGCGTGTAATCTACTCCTGGTAGGAATTAATAATAATTAAATTATACCTCACCCTGACCTTCTAAATGGCTACAGTGAACTCAACCTACTTGGCATTTTCCATACAAAATACAACTAACCAGTGACTCCTCCAATGGAAATTTTCAGGAAAACACAAGATTTTCATTTTTAAAAAATAACCAAACTAGGAAATGGATGAATTTTAAGCTTTATTATTTCATAAAGTCAGGTTCAACAGTGTGTGTGTGTTTATTTCTTTAGAGCTAAAATGTTCATCTAAAGTGAAATTTCCATGTAATCAAAAATGTTAATACATTTTTTACTCTGAAATATAAAAAACAGTTGTTTAGAGTGTTGTGTGACATGGCTGAGCAAAAAAGCCTTTTTTCCATCACAGTTGGTGAAAAACCCATTTTGTTGGGGGCTTAAATTATTGTCTCTATCTCGGTCTCTCCCCTCCTCATCCCCCTCACTACACCAGTGCTGTTTCAGTGAGATTCCAAGGCATGGAATTCCTCCTCCTGCCATTCCTGGCTGTTCCAGGAGCCCTTTCAGGAGAGGTGACACAAAAGACCCAACAGCAGAGAAATAAAGAGCAGGAGAGCACCATTCCTAGAGGATGGCAGGGAGCAGGGTTGTTCTCCAGAGGTTTTCCTGGCAGGAAAAGGGAGTGTAGGGAGTGCAGGGAATTGCTGCTGAGCAGAGTTTGCCTGTGCTTGCATTGCAGGGGAGATGTCATCTCTGAACACTACTCTGAACAACCATCAGCTCAGCCATCTCCAGTCGCTCCTCAACAACAATCAGATGTTTCCTTCAAATCAGCAGCAGCAGCAGCAGCAGCAGCAGCAGCAGCAGCAGCAGCAGCACCTTCTCCAGGGTTACCAGAACGTGCAGGGCTTTCAAGGCCAGCCCCAAATTCCTGGCCCAACCAACAACCCAAACCCCATGGCATGTCTGTTCCAGAATTTCCAGGTAGGAACAGAAATGAAATCAATATTCAAGCAAGTGTGCAGCTCTCAGGAGGTAAAATTCCATCCTCCAGAGTTTGGGTTTCTTTGCTGATCAAGACAATGTGATTTATATAATTACATGTATACTGTACACAATATTGGCTTTCAGTAGCTCACGGATTTTGCAAATCAGGAACATTTGTCATTGAAATTTTATCCCTTTCTCCTTAGGAATTGGGTTTAGTTCCTTGGGATAGAGTTATTGTATGTATTGAAAGAAGCTCCTCTATGTGCTGACAATCACTATAGAATTTTAGCAAAACTCTTTTCCATCCCACAGAAATGATCCTAAATTCCCATTTAGCCCATTCTAATAATCCAGCAGTGAGAAATAAATACTGATAGCGCTGCATAAGTTGTTATACGTGACTGTGTGTAGCAATCCTCTTAAATTCCCACTGAAACAGGATGGGAGAGCTGGGATGGGGATTGTACAGCCTGAAAAAAACAGGGATTGGAGTGAATAAACAATGACAAACTGGCCAAAAATGAGCCTTCCCTGCTCTCCATATCACAGCCAGTTACTCCTCATGCAGGTTGGGTATCAAATTAACACAGCAAAACTAAGTGACAAACCCAGAGTGCAAGCAGGGATTTGTTGTTCCTCAGTATTACTGCACAAGTGCAGGTGTGAGGAGGGGAAGGCACGTGGGGCCAGGCAGTGCTTTCACCCTTCCAGGAGGAAAAAGGAGCTGTGNAACAATGACAAACTGGCCAAAAATTAGCCTTCCCCGCTCTCCATATAACAGCCAGTTATTCCTCATACTTTATTATAATTATTATAATATTATAATATTCCTCATATTATACCCTCATGCAGGTTGGGTATCAAATTAACACAGCAAAACTAAGTGACAAACCCAGAGTGCAAGCAGGGATTTGTTGTTCCTCAGTATTACTGCACAAGTGCAGGTGTGAGGAGGGGAAGGCACGTGGGGCCAGGCAGTGCTTTCACCCTTCCAGGAGGAAAAAGGAGCTGTGGGGAAGTTTCCCTGGAAAATCTCAGTTCTCTTCCTGTTCCTTCTCTTGTAGGAATTTTGGTCACTTTAGCCCAGTATTTTTTTGTGTCACATTCCCAGTTATATAAATAGTCACAGTAAGCAGTTAAAGGAACTTTTGGAATATTTTCTCCTTGGTTTTTACAGTTTTTGTTGGAGTGCTCTTGTTGACATCGTGTTCCCTGCCTGTGGATGTGACAGGGAATAGGGAAAGCTCAGGTGGATGAATGTGGAGGTGCCAGTTTGCTGTGGCAGTGCCTGGCTCAGAGCACAGGGATGCAGATGTGGGATATGGGGGGCTGCAGTCCACAGAGATCCCATGGGAGAGACACACAGCAAAGGGGAAAACAGGAATGCTGACCAATTCCAAAAGCATGGTGGTGGCATTCAGGAATTCACTGAGGAACACACAAGGACAGAAGCAATGTTGGGGTCTGGGAAGAAAAGAGAATAGCTGAGAGCAGAACTCAGAGGTGGTGGAGTCTCCTCTGGAGATTCACAAACCCCACCTGGATTTGATGCTGTGCTCCAGCAGGAGGGTGGATTAGCTGGAGAAGAGAAGGCTCCCAGGAGGCCTCATGGCATCTTCCAGTGTCTGAAGGGAAGGCTGGAGAGGGACTGGAGTGACAGGACAAGGAGGGATGGGTGAGGGATGGGTTCAAACTGAAAGAGAAAGGAAATTTAGGTGGGATATGGGGAAGGAATTGTTCCCTGGCACAGGGTGCCCAGAGAAGCTGTGGCTGCCCCTGGATCCCTGGAAGTGCCCAAGGCCAGGCTGGATGGGGCTTAGAGTAGCCTGGGACAGTGGAAGGTGTCCCTGCCATGGCGAGGGTGGCACTGGGTGGGCTCTGAGGTCCCTCCTGACCCAAACCATCTTATGGCTCTGTATCAGAAATATTGACCTTGGTGAAGTTGTGCAGGACTTGAGAGAAAACAGGAGCCTGCTGTGCTTTAGTCAGAAGAGGAAATTCCTGACAGACTCTGGAAGAGGTGATGGTGTTGTCCAAGCAGTGCGTGGGAGGCTGTGTCATGTCATGCAGGGTGTCCACTTGGATCCAGGCAAAGTCTGAGACAGTGGTTTTGTTTTCCTCTAAATTAGGCTTTTCATTTTCTCTCTGCATTATTCAGCATGAAAATTTGTAACTGATGTCTAACAAAAAGAAATGTGCTGCAATGAATAATCACGGAGTTTGTCTGCTGAAATCCAGCTCGAGTTCAAACAGCAATTCCCATCTTCTCCTCTCCTCTCCCCAGGTGAGGATGCAGGAAGACACCGCTGTCCTAAACAAAAGAATGATCACCCAGATGGGAATGGCGCCGGTTCCCGAGAGCTCCAACACTCTCCTTCCTCCCTTCCAGGAGCCCCCCTGCGATCTGCAGCAGAGACCTGACCCATCCCTGGGCCAGCAGGCCAAGGAGAACCCCAACGCTGCCGCCGCGGGCGACGCCTCGGTGGACGCCATCTACAAGGCGGTGGTGGACGCCGCCAGCAAGGGGGTGCCGGTGGTGATCACCACCGCCGGCTCCAGCTCCGCGCAGCCGAGCCCCATCCCCGCCCTGAGTGCCATGAGTGCCTTCACAGCCTCCATCGGGGACCCCCTGAACCTCTCGGGCGCCGTGGGCGCCGTCATCCACGGCCGCGGCGCCGAGCACGAGGGCCGCGCGCGCAGCGCCCGGGGCACGCGGCTCCTCAAGAACTCGGAGCACGGCAAGGCTGCCGGGGAAGGGGACGGGTACGAGTATTACAAATCAACCACTTGTAACACGCCCAAAAAGCAGTGGGAAGGGGAGCAGAGCCCCGTGGGGGAGATAAACAGGTGGAAGTGTGAGGAGTTCCTGGAGCACTCGGCCCACATCCACGGCAGCCCGTGCCACGAGAGGCCCAACAACGTCTCCGCGCTGCCGCTGCTGCAGGGGGAGCAGCACCAGGCCCTGCTGGCGCAGCGGAACTGTCAGAGCGAGAAAATGCTGGAGGAGAATTTCAGGTATAACAATTACAAAAGAACTATGATGAGTTTCAAGGAAAGACTGGAGAACACTGTGGAACGATGTGCACACATCAACGGGAACCGCCCGCAGCAGAACAGGGGCTTCGGGGAGTTGCTCAACACTTCCAAACAAGACCTGATCCTGGAAGAGCAATCTCCCAGTTCCTCCAATAGCTTGGAAAGTTCCTTAGTGAAAGACTACATCCATTACAATGGAGATTTTAATGCCAAAAGCATTAACGGGTGTGTGCCCAGCCCCTCGGATGCTAAGAGCATCAGCAGCGAGGAGGACCTGCGGAACCCCGACTCGCCCTCGTCCCACGAGCTCCTCCACTACAGGCCGAGGACGTTTAACGTGGGCGACTTGGTCTGGGGCCAGATCAAAGGACTGACTGCCTGGCCTGGCAAACTTGGCAGAGAAGAAGAGGTTCACAATTCACGTCAACAGAACGCTGAGGAGGGGAAGGTATATTTATATCTCTATGCACATCTCTCTCTCTCTCTCTCTTTCTCTCTCCCCACCCCACGGGCACACAAATGGTTGTCAAAATTTTGCCTTCTTTATTTTGGGCTTTGTCTCTTCTTTTAGCAGCACAAATGGCTTTTGTTCATAGCTGTAGCTTGTAGAGCTGAATTTCCCCTTAATTTCCTGAGAACCCTCTGCCAGGGCCATGAGACACGTTAGATTTGGGTTTTGCTGAAAGATTTCAAACAAACTGTTCTCACTTCCATGATGTGTTCAGACAAATTCCTGCCTCTGTCCAAAGCATCTGATATGGAAATACCTGAAAGTGTTGAAACTGCAAAAAGGAGAAGTGGCCTAATCAGAGTGAGGAATCTGTAATGAGTGGAATCTTGCTGATTGACACACACTCCTCACAGGAAATGCACGCACATTTCCAACTTTAAAGGAGGTTTTGATCATCCTTTAGTAATAAGGAAAGTGTTCCAATTTGCTCTTTCATACTGAAATCCTTCTTTTTTGTGTCAACAAATCATGTGCTTGTTGGGGAATATACAGGAAATGCAGTTATCAAGGAGTTATTGATGATTTTATTATGAAAAATATTCCCAAATCTGGTCTCCACTACTTGTGAACCATTGCATCTTTGCAGTTCTTATAAGATGCTTCACATCTTCCACCTATAAATATTTTCAAGTCCCATTTTACTAAATGCAAATTTAAAAAATGCATAAGCAGAAAGGAGAGATTTAAGGAAATAGGAGTTTGTCAGGGACACAAAGAAATCAAATCACTTAAAATGAGGTTGGACAAAAGTGTTCCTTTCCCTAAAATTCAGCCAAGAGCAGATATCCAGAGGAGAGAGGAGATGAGAAGCTCATCCCTGCCGTGGGCAGGGATACCTCCCAGTGTCCCAGGCTGCTCCAAGCTCCATCCAGCCTGGCCTTGGACACTTCCAGGGATCCAGGGGCAGCCTCAGCTTCTCTGGGAATCTCCCCACTGGAGCTGTAAGTCCTGGGTGCTGTTGGGCCACAGTGGTTCTACCCCTGCAGCAGGAGAACTTGTCTCCCTTGGCAGGTGAGATTGTTGAATATTCCAGAGCTTTCCATGCTTTAATTGAAACCAGGACAGTGTTTCAGAGCCCATCCCTTAGGGAGCTCAGATCCCCACGTTACACACCAGGAAGTGGAGGCACAGGAGATCACAAACTTTTAGGGATGAAACAAAACACAGAGAATTCCATGTCCAGAATCCCTGTGTGAGTGAGTCAGGAACACAGGAACAGCATTCCCATTCCCAATGTGCTTTTTTTTATTACCCTCAGAACCTGGCTGTCCAAATCCATGAATGTTTCCTGGAATTGAAGGGTTTATTTTCTAGAACTTCTGTAAAAAGGGGCATTTTCTTCTCTGCATTCCTGAGAAATTTCACGTTTCTTCCCAAATCTGTGGGTACCAGAGTGTGCTGTTGGTTTTGTGCAAACCTGCTTTATTATGGTGGGGTTTCTGTGCATTGTATGGGAATTGGGTGGTGTTGAATCCAGTGGTGTTAAATCTTGGATACTGAAGCACAAAAACCAGGGAAGCAGATCCTTGGAATGCTCACATCAAGGTGGAGACCAGTCCGAGTTCTCCATGAGGAAGTCCCACGCCATGGATCACCTCTGGCATCAGACCACCTTTAATTAACCATTTTGAATTTAAAAATACAAGAAGTGTGTCTGATTCCTGCATCAAGCAGTGCAGAGTGAATGGCCATTCCAGAGGGCAGGAGCTGAGGGTGAAAGGTGGGATCCAGAGGGAAAAACCCACACCAAACCACAAGAGATCACATGGAAACCACGAAGAAAAAACCTTGAAAACCACAAAGAAACAACCTTGAAAACCAGAATCAACCTTGAAAACCACAAAGAAACAGCCTTGAAAACCAAATGTCCTTCAGGACTTCTGCACCAGTCCATGGTGAGAGTGACTTGCAGCACTTGGGAAAATTCCCTTTTCTCTGGAGCTTCCTGAAAACATCTATTGAAAGTCTTTGTGTAACCAAATGTGACCCTCCTGTGTTGTGACATGAATTGGCTGTTGGGATTTGTATGTTCTCTGCTCTTTAGATTGTGCATGATTTGATTTTTGTTTCCATTTTAAAGACTTTGGGCACTGAGGTATTTAATGGAATAATGAGTAGGTCTGTGTGGAGGATCCAGGCAGGAGAAGGAGGAATGTTGCACCTTCCTTCCCTTGGTTTTTGGCTACTGGAAGTGAGAGGAGCCCAAGGAAGTGCAGCAAAAACATCTGGGAAGAAAAGGAACAGGTCTGAATCTAATCCCAGACCAGAGGAGTTGTGTTTCATTAAGTAATTAATTTGATTATTATCCACGTTAATCACCTAAACAGGTTTTGAGAGCAATCAAAGGTTTTGTGGGAGGTTTTCAGGGTGAATTTTAACAAGGCAAGTCCTGCTCTCAGTGTGACTTTCCAGGGGTTAAACTGGCCTGGTTAAACTGGGCTTGGTTAAACTGGCCTGGTTAAACTGGGCCAGGTTGAACTTGGCCTGGTTAAACTGGGCTGCTTAAACTGAGCTTTTCTGGTTCTGCAGGTAAAACAAGGAGGGTTTATTCCTTCTGTGTGTGTGATCTGGTATTCAGTGGCCTGTTGTTGATGCTGATATTATTAATTGTTATTTCTTGATCTTATTAATTGTTAGAGTTGCTTTCTATACCCTGTTTTGTAGCAGTTTGATACTTCCCAAAAAAACAAGAGTTTTTTAATGTATAACCATCACAAAATGCTAATAATGAAGATTTTTTTGTTGCTTTCAGAGGTCCTTTGTTTCCCAAACACAATATTAATTCTTGTTAACATTATTTACATTGAACTTTGCTGTTTCTCTCCTGGCAGCCCTTGGCAGTTTGTTCCTTGCTTACACATTTATATCATGGATGGGGAAAATTCCTTTTTTTCTCATGTTTGTCCTCAGAAAAGCTCCCCAGGTTTTCAATTTCTTCTGTGTGCATTTGTATTCTTCCAAAATCCAACGAGGGGAGGAATTATTGGAAGTTTTGGCATCAAAAGTGAGCAGGTTTTAAGGGAAAAACTCTGCCATTTGTGACATAATTGAATTTATTTCATGAAAATTGAAATCTCGGCTCCCCAAGCGCAGATTTCTTCATTAGTGACTCCTGGAAGTGTCTGGACCAGCACATTCCCAATTTCATTAGCACAGGTGTGACTTCAAGACGTTGAAATTTGGTCTAAATGTGTCATTTTGGGCCTCATTGTGAGAGATTTTGGCAACTGCTCACTGATGAACTCCACCTTGTCATGTCCACACATCAGATCTGCGGTGAAAGTGGATTAGTTGGGAATTGGGAAGCTGAATTTGGAGGGAATTTGCATTCCCACTTCATTTTCAGGTTGTGCATAGGCACACTCAATAAATTTGTATTTATGTAAAAATGTCAAGTAAGATGTAGCAAAGAAACAGGAACTGAACCATTCATTTTCTGGATGTGATATATGTGTTAAAAATATCCAATTTTGTTGTTTTTACCAGCAGAAATGACTGAGCCAGATCAAAATGACAGAGTGAAGTGGCTTCATGTTTTGAGATGCAAATGATGAAATTACAGAGATGTTATAATTAATTTTCTGCTTTTATTGTTTACACTGGGACTGACTGGTGCCCACACAGTGGTTCAAATTGCTTAAATTTAAAACATTCAAGATTTAAATTCCCAGTTTTTTTGAGCACGTGCCCAAATTCATCCCTGGTCGCTCAAGAGAAATAAAAAAATAATTAAAATAACTGATTTTAAATAAGCTGGAGAAAGCTCTGGTGAAGAGTCCTGGATTCAAAAGGCAGATAAAGATTTTCCTTCTGGAATGGGAATGAATTTGGCTGTGCCATGAGTTGAAAGGAGACCTGGAATTCTTCACCCAGGAGCTGGAGGTGATGGGAACATTTTGGTGTAAAAATGGCATCATCAATCCCAGGGCTGCATTCCAGGGGTAAAATCCATTTGGGAAAGTGAGAGCAGAGTGGGGAACTTCCCCAGCACTGCTCATGTGAAAGGCACAAAGTTCAAAAGGGTCCTCAAAAGATTCTTTCCCTCAGTTCTGTTGCCACAAATGTCCTGGATTTGCGTTTCTGCTGCTGCCCAAGGGAAATTCCGAGGCATGGATAAACCTGGGAGGGGTGTGGAGCTCCTGGCGCCATTCCTGCCCTGCTGGGGGGGCAGTGCCAGCTGGATTGGGCAGGAAGGGGAGGATTTGCTGCTCTGGGTAACGAGATTTGGTGTCCATCCCTTCCTCAGGTGGAGCCAGAGAAGCTGAAGACACTAACGGAGGGGCTGGAGGCATTCAGCCGCGCCAGGAAAAGGAACAGGAAGTGAGTCCATCCCTTCCCCACCAAATCCAGACATTCCCTTCCCTGCTGCTGCTCTGAGGCCTCCATTCCTTGCAATTCCTTGCTTCTGGAATCTGATGAGTCTTGAGTGCCTCTCCTCTGAAACATCCACCCGTGGGAGCTTCTGGAACTTCCTGAGCTCCGACAATAAAAAGTCATCACCTCAAAACTGTCCTGCCCAAATCCCACTTTGGAACCAGAGCTGTCCCTGTCCCCATGGCAGCTCAGCATGGGTTTGTTCAGAGAAATTCCCTTTATTTCCCACTGCTGAGAAGCATTGCAGGATTTGTGGGGGTCACACCTGTCCCTGTGGCAGCTCAGCACAGGTTTATTCAGAGAAATTCCCTTTATTTCCCACTGCTAAGAAGCAGTGCAGGATTTGGGGTCACACNTCACACCTGTCCCTGTGGCAGCTCAGCACAGGTTTATTCAGAGAAATTCCCTTTATTTCCCACTGCTGAGAAGTGTTGGTCTTGTTGGCAGGATTTGGGGTCACATCTGCACCAGCTGCTGGGTCTTATCAAACTTTCACCTTTTAGTGACAAATACCAGGATAGAAAAACTGTGAAACAGCAAATATTGGGACATGAAACATCAGGATGGGCAACGAGAGGAAAATTACTGAATTTTGGGGGAGAAAAAACCCCTCTGGACATCTTTAAAAGGATGACAGAGTAGGAATTGTGCTGTGATTGGGTTTGTTCTATGATGCTGCTCCTTATTTACTGAGGCTGGGAAAATACATTCCTTAAATCTGTGAGGATTTAAACTCAGCTCTGAATGACCACAGGCTGAAAGGGATTAGAGAATTCTCTCTCTTCCCCTCCTTTTAAGTGGTGAGCTTTGCTTTTATTTCTGTGTCCCACGAGGCCAAAGAGAAGGAATTTCTGTGCCAGTGAGACAGTGTTGGTAGCTGTTTTTTCCAAGATCATCCTCAAAATACCTTCCTGGGTTTTAAGGGAACACAGAAGGGCTTTTGGCAACTTCCCAGTTATTTATGCACATCCCTGAAGTGAAATCGGTGACTCAAGGACAGCAGGAGCAGATTTAAAGACATTAACACTGACATAAACAGCTCCTTTATAGCCCTTACAGAGGTTTTTCTCCATATTTCAATTTATTTCCTAGCTCAAGTCCTTTGGTGGACATTTCCTGGTTTACCCATGTCCTGCTGCAGGTTTACCTGGCAAAGTTGATGGGTTTTTTCCTGATGTAGTATTGGATTTTCATCCAGGTTTTTTAAACATTTAGCATTAAATATCATTGCTGCACGTAGAGTCCTCATCACACAGGCCCAGAGTCGGTTCAGCAGAGCAGGATTGGTATCCAAGTCCTCGAAATGACATCCACATTCCAGAACTCCAGGAATTCCTTGTGTCTCAGCTCCATCTCAGCTCAGCCATTCCATTCCTGTTGGAGCTATGTCCCTTTGGCACAGCTCTCCAGCTGTGCTCTCCTGGAGCTTTCCCTTCCCAGCCCCTCACCTGCTCCAGCCTTTGCTCTTCCCAAGCTCTGGAGTCACCCCAATCCCAGTGTCTCCTTCTCCTGGGGTTCCCTGCTCCTCTGGCTGTTATTTCCCACATTCCTCTTCAGCCAGGAATGTTCCACTTCCATGCCCTCCATTGGCATCCTCACCATCCCTGCTGAGTTATTTCAGGTTGAGGTCACAGCTCTGGTGTCACTCCTGTTGGAGCCATGCCCTGGGCAGGGCTGGACAGAGCTCCAGCAAGGGAAGAACTTCCACAGCCTCTCCAGCTTCCAGGACTGCTTTAGATGGGATACTGGGAAGGAATTCCTGGCTGGGAGGGTGGGCAGGCCCTGGCATAGCATTCCCAGAGAAGCTGGGGCTTCCCCTGGATCCCTGGAAGTGTCCAAGGCCAGGCTGGACATTGGGGTTTGGAGCAGCCTGGGACAGTGGGAGGTGTCCCTGCCCATGGCAGGGGTGGAATGGGATGGGCTTTAAGGTCCCTTCCACCCCAACCCATTCCAGGATTCTGGGATTAAAAGGAAAGGGTTTTTATGGGAAATGTCTCCGGGAGGGACAGTCCCAGCAGGGATCAAGGTACTTCCTTGCCCTCAGCTTCCCTCATGACAGACATGGTTCTGCTCATCCTCCTCCTCCCATTTCCTCATCTCCAAAGTAGGACCTGTCACCATGTCCAAGTGGGAGAAGTCCTTAAGGAGCAATGGGACACCCATGGAATTGTCACTGTGACATGAAAAGTGCTTGGAGCTGCCCCATGACCTGCAGTGATTTGGGGCTGGAAGGAGGAAACCTTCATCCCACTTCTCCCACAACTGTGGGGTGCTGCCATTCCAGGGTAAAACTGGGATTGTTTGAGATAATTAATACAATTTATTGAGGGTTAGTTAGGAGGATATTTAACTTTTCTTCTGGAATCCCACCACAAACCTTTACTTTCCATGACCTTGTTATGGTCTCATCTTTGTCGTGTGCTCCCAGCCTGGGAGGCTCCAGGGTCAGGACATTCCCAATGAATTCCTGTGTTTGTTTTTCACTTTTTTCAAGTTTTCTGTCTGTCCTTAACAATTACTGATGCCTTTCATCTTTTCTCCCTAGAAGTGGAAAGCTAAATAACCATTTAGAAGCTGCTATACACGAGGCCATGAGTGAACTAGACAAAATGTCTGGGAATGTAAGTTCCTTTTCCTTGGAATATTCTCCTTTTCCATGTTTCTGCATGTGTCCCTTGGAGGGAGGCTTGCTTTGGGTGGCTTTTAACAAATTCTGCATTTATTTTCTGAACTAATGGGGAGTTTCCAATATTTCCCCTGCATTAAAAACTATTTGCAGATGTCTGATGGTTCTGAAAAATGGAGAAAGTCGTAGGATTTTAGGTGCATTGCAAATTTTATTACTTCTAAAAGATTTACACATCCAGCCTGATAATGCCTGGATGAGTTCCAGTCCTGCTCGAATTCCATGGAGCTCCTCTGGCTCGTTTGTTTCTCAGTTGGAGTAGCAAGGTATTGAAACCTCATTTGAAAGCATCTTTCTTTTGAGTGCAAAACTCTTGGAATTCAGTTTTACCCATGAGAAATGAAAGAGATTGCCATGAAAGGTAAGTTTTTCTTAAAAAAGAGCATTTCTAATACCACACCCAACAGTGGTTTTTCCACACTAATTACACTGGTGTTATGTAACTCCAAGATCTTTCCAATAAAAAGTTTGGTTTATAAAATATCCTCATTTTTCTCTCTAAAACATGGCTGTAATTTCATTGCAGCCCACCTAAAAATAAAAACCAAAACTATCACAGCACATGTAACCTCCCACGTCTTTGATTTGGTCAGTAATTATTTGGTCATTAATTATTATTTGATGTGGGACCACACTTTGATTTGGCCATTATATTTGGTCATTTATTTTATTTGGTCATAAAATTATTAATTATAAAATGTTTGAACACGGGGAAAAAAGTTGTTTGCTGATATTTGGTGCTCAGGACTGAAAATGTGAGGGTTTGAAATTACAGTAACACTTCGGGGACCTTCTGGAGTATAAAAAAGGAAATATATTTTTATATATTTATATATATGAAGAACTGCAGGTGTCATATAAATCCAAAGCTGATTTCAGAACCACCAGGAAATATTAAAGAAGTTATTCTTTAATATTCATTAATTATTAAGAGAATTACTTTATTTCTTTAACGTTAGTAACTTCTAAGTAACAACCCAACCAAATCTTTTGTTGAAACTGAATTTTACAAACTGAGATTTGATTTCAAACTGTTGTGTTTCCCTCCTTGGGAAGGCCAAGGAAGGCAGGAGGGGATGTAGATGTGTACCCAGTGAATGTGGGATGGGTGTTTGGGCTGGCCCATCCTGCTGCCACCTGTTCCCATCTGGAATAGGATGGGAATCTGAAAATGCAGGAATATGAAAAGCTGCCTGCTCTGGGCATTGTGAGCAGCAGGAAGTGGCTCAGGGGAAGTTCCATGCTTGGATTTGCTGCTCTGCTTCTTCTGTCGCCCAAACTGCAGCGCCTTGATTGATATTTTAATTCTGTGGGCACAGAATTTGGGATCAGGGCTGATTTCCATAAGGATTATCATTCCTAGAAGCACTCCCAGGGAATCAGCAGCTCTCTTTTTAGTGACTTGCAGCTTTTTGCAGCTCCTGCTGCTCAGCCCCAGTCTGTGTGAAATGGGAAACGTGCAGCTGGATCCTGAGCTCCGAGAGGGAATTCTGCTGGCAGGGAATGCCAGCGGCCAGGGAGCTGGGGAAGGAGCCCAGGCAGTGCTGAAGGATTGGTTCCTGCTGCTGGGAGCTGCAGCTGCCGCCGACAGGTGGTGGTGGAATTCCACACCAGGCTCAGCCTTCCTCCTCCTCCTCTCTCTCCCGCTGGTTTTTCCTGAGCAGGCAGCGGTGCCAAGCCTTGGCTCTCAATCCATCCAGCATGAGCTCGGAATTGAATGTTTCCTTTTGGACACAGAGTTTGCTGAACACCCCTCATTCCTTAATAACAGCCCTGAACCGGAATTCCCCAATTATCCCTCTTAGCAGCATTTTCTCAGCACCTTCTTTCCACTTTTTATCTCTCTGGTCACTACAATGTACAGAAGTTTGTCACTAAATTTGGCATTATTGCAGTTTGGGACCAGTCCCTGGCTGGGTGGTTTCAGTCCCCAATGAGGTGGTTTCAGTCCCTGACTGGGTGATTTTGGTCCCTAACTGGGTGGTTTCAGTCCCTGATGAGATGGTTTCAGTCCCTGACTGATTTTGGTCCCTAACTGGGTGATTTTGGTCCCTAACTGGGTGGTTTCAGTCCTGGAGGAGGTGGTTTCAGTCCCTGATGAGGTGATTTCAGACCTGGATGAGGTGATTTCAGACCTGGATGGGGTGGTTTCAATCCCTCATGAGGTGGTTTCCCAGCCACTGCAGCTCCTGCCTCTCTCCAAGGTTTGGGATGCACAGGATATGGAATCATTTGCTCCCATTTCCTGCAAGCTGTTGAAGTCCCTTTATTCTTGAAATAACTCTTGAAATGCCAAGAGCTGGTTCCTGACAGCACCTCGAGCCCTCCTGTAGCTCCTTGATGCCCCTGCCCACTGTCCTTTGCTAACTTGTGAATATACTTATTTTTAGGTCCACCAAATCCCGCAGGGAGACAGACAAGTGAAGCCTCCAAAACTCAAGAGGAGGAAGATCTCTAGATAACATTGAATGTCTTTGTTACTGGTCCAGTACTTACCACAGTGAACGTGCACATGAGTCTATCTGTAGGTATTGATACAGACGTGGGTCTATCAATATTTCTGTGGAGACAGCTCGCTGCCAACGCAGGGCACCACGAGGAGCAGTGGTACCAGATTTTGGATGATTAGGAGGGATAGAGGTTGCTGGATAAGCCAATCAGAAATCTTGAAAGGTTGCAGTAACAATGTCAGATGATTACTGAAATTTTTTTCTATAATACTAAAAATTGTGATTATAAGAAATAGTCCAAATGTTTCTGAGAAATTTTCATTGTGTATATAGATAATACAGAATTTCATGGTGATATCTGAACTGTAAATATTGTACAATATTGTCATGTACAAGCGTACCTAATGCACACTTTATCTTTTATTGTACAAAAAATAGTGTACAAAATTCTTTGGTTTCTATTGAGTACACATACAAGAGACTACCAGTGTAAAGTGATAAATAAAAATACAGCCTAAATGCTTTTATATGATAATGTAAAAGATGCTGTTTTTGTATTTAACAGCAGAGAGAAGGCATGATTATGTAATACCTTAATTATGACATCCACTTCACGCCACTGAGTGTTCATTGCTACTGTCTGTTTGGAATGAACCTTGCCTGGAAGTGCTGTACTCCAGTTCAGGCCTCTTAGGAGAGCGCAACCTCGCAGATTCCCAATGGGATGTGGGATCACAGCTCTAATTAAGAATTCAAAGGCTGCAACCCTCGGTTGCGTTTTTATTTACTTAGCTTTGAACGTAGAACGCTGTAGATTCTGATTAAAAAGGAGGAAAAAAAAAAAAAGAGTAGAAGGACTATTTTAGTCAACCATTTCTGTAGGAGAAGTTTCATAGCCACCTGAGGAACTAAAGAGTCGATACCCCTGTAACGTTGAGCCCCTCCAACCACCCCCTAGATTAATTAGCTCCAATTATCTAACGTCGTAACATGGTGTTTCCTCGGAAGGGGGGCAGAGGCCCTGCTTTCAGGAGTGATCAGGATCGATTGCTATTGATTACCTTTGGTTTGGCAGTAGGATGAAAGGGCAATGCTCCTCAGCGTCCGGGAAAAGTAATCCCAGGATCCATCTCGCAGTATTAAACCAGAAAAAAAAGTTAAGGGTGGCTTACAAAACTATTAGCAGCAGTAATTTTTATCAGTATTATGTAACATATCAGATTTATTTTATTTAAAAAGAATTATTTATACCATTAACAGATTCTTATATATATTAATGTGGCTGAAATGCGCAGGTTAAATCTATTAACCAAATTATTTATGTTATATTAAGTGAGAAATGTGAAACATATGTAGAAAAAAAAAATTAATACACTACAGATTTAAAAGTCTAAAGCTATGAGCCATTATAAAATTAACGAACGGAAGTGTAGCACAACATTCTTTCCATTTGATTTCATTTTTCTTTGTAACACGGACGGTGGCGATGGTGACGGAAGTCTCTGTCTCCGAGGCTTCCCCAAATAACTCTCAGTTCACTATTCCCGGTGCCGGGGTGGAGCTTTTCCTGCCATCCCTCGGTCCGGGACCACCGCTTACCTCAGATTTCCTTTTCCCCCGGTCCCGCCTGGCGCTCTCTAGCTGAGGACTGGCAGCGATCAGCACCCCGGCCAGGGCTCCCGAGGATCGCGGCCGCTCTCGGTGCCCGAGTCCCGCTCGGAGCGCCAAGGACGCGGCCCCGGCGTTTGCCGGCCTGGCTCCCCTGGCCGGGCCCGCAGCTACCTCTGGGCTCCCCGGGGCTCGCTCCCTCTCCGGCCGGGCGGGGTGCCCCGGCAGGGCCCGGCACGGAGCCCTCCTTCCAGGGGCAGGTTCATTTGTCTTCTCCGTCCTCCGCGCGGCCCCGAGCCGAGCCCGGCCCGGCCGCTCCCGGAGCCGCTCCCGGAGCCGCTCCCGGAGCCGTTCCCGGGGGCCGCCGGCTCTCGTTTTTCGGTCGCTGGTGGCCCTCGGCTCTTCCCGATGCCGATCCGTGTGCGCGTGGGCGAGCGCTGGAGCCCTCCTCCCTCGGGATTTCCTTTGCTTCTCCCTCTGCTTCGTGTCCCAGAGCTGAGTTTGTGTCTCCTTTGGCCCTTAGGTTTGTGCTCCCTCCCCGCTGTTTTACTTTACATCCCTAAGATTATGTAAAGTATTCTCGTGCACTTGATTTCCTCGGTTAATAATGGCATTGATGTGGGTGCTAGGAGTAGTTTGTTTCAGTCCATACCAATTTTTTTTTTTTTTCTCTTTTAGAGTTTTTATGGTTTCATGTAAGCAGTTAATGTAAATATTGTGAGCATTACAGGTCATGCAGTGTTGTAACATTTTAAGAAATGTTGCACCGACTTTACGATTAAAAAACTGGTCACTCATACTTGAATTTTGCCCATAGAGCCATTTCTTTCTCTTTGCATTAAAGCATAATCTACTTTTTTGATGGAGGCCCAACCCTTCTTTCTACCTTATTATTTTTTGTTTAATAAATCTCTATTTTTTCTAATAGAAGACTTAAAAATGAAAATTTAAAAAAAAAAAAAAAAAA
>VZRF01013833.1:94582-112577 GCA_013396875.1 Vireo altiloquus | reverse complement strand
AGAATTTTCAAAATTAAAAAGGGGAAAAAAAAAAAAAAAAAAAAAAAACCAAAAAAAAACCCCAAAAAAAAGAAATACTCCATTGTGGAAAGTGGAACACCACTGGATTTGTCATTACCATGGCACAATCACCCGAAAGTGGCTGAGTACAGCAAGCCCACGACGCCGATCAGGACCTCGGTAGATTTAGGGAACGCCGTGATTCCTTGAGGATGTAAAGTGTTGCATATTCTTGTCTATTTATTTATTTATTTATTATGCTTTCTTTTGCTTAAGTGGGTGACAATGTGGTTGAGTCATTCAGATGACGTTCAAATTAAAGGAAATATTCCTCTTTCTATTATGGTGCATTTTGTGAACACCATAAACGAAACGAAACAAAAAGATTTTCATTTCTTTCAATGGATTTTCTTCATATTTTCAACTTCTGGCTGGAATCAGCTGCAAAAAAAAAAAAAAATAATATCCACATAGTCTAAAAATAATTTAAAAAAAGAAAAAAAAAAACAAACTCCACCCCACCTCTGATGTCCCAGGTCTGTTATCCTCACAGTCTAAGGTTTTAGGGGTTAAAAGGAACTTCAAATTCCAAGGTCTTTTCCGAAATCATCTTTGCAGAAGGTTTATAAGTCATGTGATATCCTTTTGGAATCCCTGAGTTTGGTGGTCTAGAGATATTAGAGGGCTCGTGGTGGACTGAATTACCTTAGGACTGAATTACCTTTCTTAGCTACAGTTTGTATTTTGCTATGTAGGGTTGTAATGTGAGAATTCCAGAAGAGCCGTAGCATAAAAGTGCTTTTCTATTTTTTAAAAAAACCCATTCTAGTCTTACTAAGAATTAGAGAATTTTTTTAATATCAGTTTTGTAATTTTTGATAAAGTTGTCAATATTATGATTAAATCACCAGAAAAAACAGTTCCTGTGCTGTTCTCTTCGGGGCAGGGACTTTGTCTTCCGACGCATTATTCCATGCCACGATGGGATGCCCACTCTTAAACGGGCACCGCTATCAAATTAAAATAGCAACCCACAGCTGTGAGGCTGAGTTAAATCCGTGAGAGCCAAGAGAATTCCCAGTTGAGCCTGCAAATCCCTCCCTGCCTGTCCGTGCTTTGTGTGCTCCGGGACGGCCACGGCATCGGCATCCGACAGGTAAGTGCGGGGAGCCGGCGGCCCTGGAGGCTCCTGCTCACCCTGGGCAGGGTCTCAGCCCAGGCCAGGCACATCCACCCCATCCCACCCCTCTGACCGAGCAGCTCGACCTCCAGGGGCCAGGATTCCCCCAAAACACCCACTGGTCCCAGCATGAGATTTCCAGGAATCCCAAACACCGAAGAGATCCTTCAGCTCAATACTCGCCGTTCACTCTGGGGTCCAATCGACGATGGAAAAACACTTGGAGGTTTAAAAAGCAAACAAAACCTACAAAAAATAAATTGCTCTACCCCCAGGTCTGGGAGCTGCAGGGACATCCAAGGCCACAGAAGCCCAGCAAACATTCCTGCCCTGCTCCTGGTGCCTGGTTATCCTTGTGCTCCCGAGGATAAAGAGCAATTCCGTGCTCTTGAATGTCCTTCAGTGTGGCTCAGCCTCACAGGCAGCTCGAGGCTGGGTCTGTGGTGATGCCATAAATGCTTCCTGGGTGCACAACTCCCAAAAATTCCCACCAGCCCCAAGTACCCTGCAGTACAAGCTGGCCTTGAGCCTGCAGTGGTGACACTTTGGAAAGTGAGTGGTGACACACTGAAAGCTCAGCCCTGGGAGCTCAGAACTCTCATTTCTCTCTGCCAGGTCTTGGCTGTGAATACTTCAAAGCAATTTTTGTTGTTCTGTTTAAAAAAAAGAATAATAATTTAAAAATCCAAGATTTGGTTTGGAATCTCCCCTGTGAAAGAAGCTCCTGGAGAGATTCCATCTCCCACGTTTTTACCTGCTGTGAGATAAGGATTTGTCTGTAATTGAGGCTCATCCCAAAGGGAGATCAGGGCTAGGATTTAGAACTGGGAAAAAACCTACATATATTTAGAATAGTACTTTTCTGGAAATTCCTGCTTTGGGAAGGATCTGGGAAATGGGAAGGGTGTTGACTTACCCTGGATGAAGAGGGGCAGGGAAGGAAGAGCAGGAGCATCCTCACATAATTCCCGTGTAAAATCCTGGGGAAGCACCAGCACAGGCTGGCACAAGTGGAAGAGAACCACGGTGCACTGTCTGCTAGAGTTCCAAAATTCCAGGCAGGAATTGATCCCAGTGAGTTATCCTGGGCTGAGCCGTGGGGTGGTGAACCAGGTACAAAGTGGGATGAGAGAACAAAGGCTTTTCCAGCCACATCCATGGTGCAGGTAAGTGGGAAGTCCTTCACTGATAATTCCCTAAATATCTGGAACTATCAATTCTTTGGGTCACAAAACCACAGAATTTTTACCCAGCTGTTTTCTGCTTCCCTTGGACCCACAGCAGGTGACTGGGGGGATTGCAAGGTCTGTGCTGGGAGGAACCAACTTTCCAGGCACAGAACAGGATCCTAGAACAGACATTATCTTAATCTCACTACTGAAATTTCCGTCTCATCAAACCACAATCATCTGAGGCCTTTTTGAAGGAGAAGCAGTTCCGAGCTCCAGCAGAAATACAGCTCCTTTTCACTTCCAGGAAAATAAGTTCTTGCTTCTCTCAATGATTTTTCTCTAGAGAGAAATAAAAATATCAAAGTTTATGGAGTTGGCATTATCTGCCCTCAGTTGTGGGATTGAGCTCTCTGCTTCTGAGGAAAAAGTGAACATTTGCCTCTGAAAAATAAAACTATTCCTATCCTATCCTGTCCTATCCTATCCTATCCTATCCTATCCTATCCTATCCTATCCTATCCTATCCTATCCTAATCCTAATCCTAATCCTATCCTATCCTAATCCTATCCCTCATTGGTTTAATTGGGACCAAAAGGAGAATCTTCAGTTCCCAGTCTTGGTCTTAAGAGTTTCATGAACCAAAGTAACAAATAGGGGATAACAAATGGGATATTGGGAAGGAATAAACCTTTGTCATTTACAACTCAGTTATGATAACAATAAAAAAAAACAGACAATGAATTGTTAGACAATAAATAAATCAATAAATAAAATTTTTAAAAATATATTTTACAAATTTGGAGAAACTTTAGGAGATTAATAGATGTTCAAGTGTGGTATTTGCCACCCTAAAGCCAGCAAGGGGACAATGACTTTCCTAAAATTGCCCATAAAGTCCTGCTTTAACACCCACTTGGACAAGTTTCTGCCCAGATGTTGGGTCCAGCTGTGGCTTCCAACACCTTTTATCCTCGGATCAGGAGTGTCCTCAGCTGCATCCACACAAAGAGGGAGGTGGAAGGAGTTTATCCTGGTGTGAGGCACACGTAGGCATGGGAACACATGTCCAAGCCACATGTGATCCTTGTTAAAATGCCTGGAATACTTGTGGGGGAATTAGGCTGAAGGCTGGTAATGGTGCAAATCAAATCTGTGACAGGCAAAGAGTCCTCACCAGGGCAGATTTAAGCCGGGTTTAGCTAAGAACAGAGTCAAGTTTTGGGAGTAACAACAAAATATCTGCATCTGCTGGAACTGATTGGTTTCACTGAGAGCAGAGCTGATATCACAGAGGAATAAAAGAAAGGCAACAAAGCCCAGCAAGCAGCAACTGATGAATTATTCAATGCAAATGTCAAGTTTTAGTAGTGGCTGTGGCTGTAAATCTTTTTTTGCAAGGCTGAGCGTTGCCATTAAGCAACTCCATATGATGCTACATCTGTCGGATTTCTTTTATATCATTTTATTTTTATGGATGCTGGGGAAAAGTACTGGGAATTTCCACGTTCGAATTTTAATAACATCATTTCCCCAACTTCTGTCGTCCGCTGATTTAATGTTTGGTTGATTTTTCTGGCAAGGGTTAAATCCATGCCCACTCCAGTAACTTCCCAAGCCATGAGTCTTCAAATGAAAATGTTCTTTTGAGGAGAAATTGTAATTTTGCGTGTTTTGAAGCCGAGTTGAAGTCCTTGGGAAGAGCGAGGAGGTGCCCAATCCCTGCAAGGGATTCCTATCACATCCATATAATCAATCTGTCCAAGGATTTCTATAGCTCCCATTATCCCCCATGCCTCCAGGATAAGAAGCTAGGAACAATTGCCCATTGTCAGTTTATGAAGGAACTTTTTCATCTTCCTTCCCCAAAGACTCGATTCTTAATTAAGTAAATTAAAATTAATTACGGAATGTGTACGACAAGATGTTATCGCGGCCGAACTGAGCGTTCTCCGCATCACAGGAACAGAGAACAGAGGGGATGAGAGGGAATGGCTTCCAACTGAGGGATGGCACCACTGGCTGGGATATTGGGAAGGAATTCCTAGCTGGGATGGAATTCCCAGAGAATTGAGAATCCCTGGAAGTGCCCAAGGCCAGGTTGGAGCACCCTGGGATAGTGGGAGGTGTCCCTGCCCATGGCAGGAACGTTCCCATCACCTGGTTGGGGCCCCAGCCTTGTAAAAACATCTCTGTGCATTTAAGGTCAAGCTCTGTGGGTGATTAAAAACACCTTTCAGAGCTGAGGCTGGAAGAGTGTCATTTTTAAAAAAGATAATTTAATATTAAGCAATTCCTAAATATCCAAAGGACATTTCCTAACAAACCCCAAAGCACCTCTGCATATTTTGTAATGATTTTTCATGCTTTGTTAGCCAGAGCTTTGAATGGAGCCACATTCCAAAGGACAGGAATGCTGCACTTCCATTAATTACTTTCCAGAGGAAGATGTTGCTATTAGCTATTGACAAGGACCCTCTTATTAACTGCCTGATAAGGATGACTTAAGTATCCAATAAAATAATGGATTAAACAGCAAGAGTGAATGAAGTGTATCCCGAGGATCATTGGATGGGCAGCAAAATGAGCACAATTATTTACTGAATGAAAGGAAAGCAGAATAGGTTATTGATTTGGATCTTAACATTTTTAGGAGATGAACATCTCAAAGATGTCAGGTGTTTTCAGAAGAGCAAATGTCCTTTTTCCACAAGGGCTCCTCAGGGCAAGCAGGGCCAGGCCAAGGAGAAAGGGGGAAAGAAAAGATGGGTTTTGTGGTCCCTTCCTTCAGCCCCACCTGTTCCTTCCAGGGAAGGCAGAGTTATCCCCACACCTCACACATCTCCAAGGGGGAAAGAAAAGAGGCACCATTCAGCTCATCTGAATGGACAATATCCAAGGTCTTCCCAAAATAGGATTAATAACGTGTGTTCCACAGCTGTAACTAATTAGATGGCCTTTAATTATCAGGTCCATGGAGTGGTTCATGTGGTTTTTAATGATCCTTAAAAGATGGAATGAGGCTTCTTTAAAATGTCCCTCAGTGAGAGGCCTCCCAACTTCTAACTCTTAATCTTCAAAGAAGTTTATTTCTACTTCCTTCTTGTGCCTGGTAAGGCACAACTGATCAGAAGTTTGTGTTCTCTTCTACTTGTTTCTGGGACAAAAGAATGAGCAAAATGGCTCAAAGCCTCCACTTCTCAGAAAAAGGAAAGTTAAAAAGCAAGGTTTCTTTTCAATCAGCTGCTGGTGGTGCTGCAGGAGGGCATCGAGACCATCATAGCAGGTAAATAACCACCAATCTAAAGTTCTCTCGTCTCAGAAATTGCTGCTTTTCACTCCAGTCGCACAATACCTTTTTGTTTGAAATCTGAGAGAACTCTTCCCTCAGCCCTGCAGACAATTGCACCTATTCAAGTTCTGGGAGTTCAGAAACACGGGGGTGTTTGGAATCTTTTCTAGAGCATCTCCTCAGCAGAGTGTGAGGAGCACAGTCTGATCTCCAAACAAACCCAGCTAAATTTACCCTGCTCCCACCCACCCTGCCGAGGACTCTTGCCACAGTTCCCTGCTCACACGTCTGGGTCGGGGCTGAAATGCTCCATGGAAATGGGATTACCATTCCACAAAGGCTCCCAAAGACATTTGGGAATTTATTTCTCCCTTCGATCTCACTGCTCTGCTTTGCCCAGTTGTTCCACAGCTCCAGTTTCCGGTGCCAGGAGGAGACCTTGCTTGTTTTCTGCATCACTGAAGCTAAAATGTTTTGCTTAAACCCAAAAATTCCAGCCCCAAAATACTGGTGCAAGGGCTCTGCCCGTGGGGAAGCCTCAGCCAGTGCCACCAAGCAGAGCACTGAATAATCCTTGGAAGTTTTTCAGCTCCATCAGAGCAGATTTAACTTTTTCCTCCTGTTGTTCTGATTGGGACATCACCCCACAGTAGCAATTGTCTCCTGATTTCCAACCTCAGCGTTGGTTTTCATCTGCTCTGAGAGTTGTTCAGCTTCTCCCTGTGGATGAGTGATCACTGCTACCTCTCCAGCCAGCAATCACATCCCTCCCCAGCCTTCACTCCAGGCACACCTCTCTCCTCTCTCTCTCTGATTGTTTCTCCAATCACTTGGTGATTTGGTTGCCAGATTGGGGGGATTTGTTACCCCTGGTATTTGAGGAGGAGGAGGAGGAGTATCCCTTCTCAATAGTCTCAGCAGGATGTGGCTGTTTCTCTCCTAAACACCTTCAGATGATCTGAGCCACACTTGGAGCTTGTGCTCCTGTTGGAATCAAAGTGTGCAGCTGTTTCTTGGCTGTTTCCAGTCAACCAGATTTGATTCGATTTGATTTGCACAATGTTTACACTAAGAACTAGAATTAGTATGTGGCACTGGATTTCAAAACCAAAGATATTGATATAAAAGAAATTAAGATTAAATTAATGTTGCTGTACAAGAAGACACATAAGGTAGAGCTTGGGCCACACAGTTTGTGCTGATGATGGAGGAATGGCTGTGTTGCTTTTCCTTGGTCTTAAAATTAAAAGTGAAACACAGTTTATGGGGAAAAGGGGTTTTTACCTCGGTATTTATTTCAGGATCTTTGGGTGCAGCACTTGGTCCACGTGGAATGTCCCAAAAATGCATGGACACTGTCACACTGAAATACACACAATTATAGGTCTTGCAAAATTAACATATTTATCAAAGATTTCCCAATGAGAGGCTGAAGTGAACTTTTCGTTTTGAGGAACTTTCTTCCTGTTTGAGCTTATTTTGGTTTCCAAAATGTGTTCTGGAGAGGCCCTTGGTGTCTGGGGCTCCCAGGATGTTTGCTCTCCTGTTTTAACGGTGCCGTGGGGCTGAGCTGAGGTATCAGCCTTGGGAAGTCACAGTGTGTGGGCCAAAAAAACTAAGAATCCATACAACTATAGAAGAGTGTGTAAGAGGGATATAAAATAAAAAGCAAAAAATCATCCTGGCATCAGCTGGATGGGGATTGGCTTCCCTGTGCCATTTGTGCTCCCAGTGCTGGCAGGGTCAGAACCCTGGCAGCTCCTGGCAGGAATGTGCCCCTCACTGAGGGAGTGACTTTGCCATGGCAGTCAGAGAAATGTATTTGCAGGCAGAACTGCTCCAAACAGCAGCTCCAGCTGCTTCCTAAACAGCCTGTGTGGGATGGTCCATTTTCTCCAGGAATAACATGGCATGTGTATTTCCTCACTCACATCTCCCATCTTTTGAGGGCTTTGAGTGTCTTTTTGTTCCAAAAAGCATCTTTTCCACAGCACAGAGCCCTGATCCCTGACTTAGAGAAGCTGTGGCTGCCCCTGGATCTCTGGAAGTGTTCCAGGCCAGGTTCCAGGGGCTTGGAGCAGCCTGGGACAGTGGGAGGTGTCCCTGCCCATGGCAGGGGTGGCATGGGATGGATTTAACGTCCCACTCTGCCATCCAGCACTTTCCCAATAAGAGCTTTCCTGCATTGCTTCCCCTAAAGTAGGAATTTCTTCTTGTGCTTTAACATTTCATAAGCACCTGGTTTGGGTCACTCCTGCTCCCTGGGGAGGAGCTCCCAGCTAAAGGTTCCACTCAGCTCATGCAAGGAGAAGTCACTGAATCCCAGAACCACTGAGGTTGAAAAAGACCTCCAAGATCATCAAGTCCAACCTGGGACTGATCCCTGCCTTGCCAACTAATGAGATTTCCCAGTGTCATTTGCTATTTCTCCTCTTTGTTTGCTTGTTAATTCACAGATAAATCCTCTTTATAGTGGGAGATCCTAACAATCTTCAGTTACAGGGGTTTATAAACTATTGGAGAAGAATAGGATGTCTTAAGGTGGTAGGATTTACAAATCCACAGAGGATTTTCTGGTCAATAAAAGAGATAAAAGTACAAAATAACCTGGGTTGTTTTTTTTTTTTATCTTCTGGCATGCAAATGTTGCAATTCTGAATATCACATTAAAATATTGCCTAAATCCTTCTTTTAATTTGCAGACAACTTCACATCTGGCAGCAACTTGCAAAACATTGCAGAATATTCTGGAAAAAAAATGAAAGTCTGTCAAAGCTTCAGCTTCTGCTAGGATGAGACTCAGCAGAACTATCCTGTAACAGACTGAATTATGTCTTAATTCAGTAACTGCCTTCATGTCTCATAATATGAACCACTACAAATGATGTTCCTCCCCCTGGATCCAGAGGCAGCTCCCATTTATATCCCAATAAGCTCCTAATGCTGAAGAAATGTGTTGGGTTTCACGCCTTGCATGGCAGCTGCATCTCTCACTCACTGTTATTAAGGAATATTTGCACATGGTGCCATCCCTGTCAGTTCAGGCAATTTTTTGGGGGCAATTTTGCAAAACAATTTCCCTCCCTGGCTCTCTGCACACGTTGGAATGACTCCACCTATCGAGCTCAGCAAGTGGCACTTTTAGGCTGCTTATTTCTCCTCGGTAAATCAGCCTAGGCAGGAATTTCACAGAAAATCAGGGCCTTTGTTTTGAAAAGTTCATTGTTCCTGCAGCCCTGCTCTCTCTTATTTCAGACAAACAGACGTTCCCTGGTTTGTTGGGATCGATGAGTGAGGGTATATATTGGGAAGTGGTGTGGGTTTGAAGTGGGATTTGCTTTGATATTTCTGTGCAAATCCATGTGATGGCTCACTGACTCATACAGCTGAAAATAGGTGGTGATATCAAGCACAGAATTCTTTACAGAGGTTTTTTTTTTCCCCCTTTTCTTGCTTAGCTAGCTGCTCTTCCAAAAAATTCAGGTCATTATTCAAATCTGTGCTTAGATTAAAACTCCAGATAGCATCACTCTTACTCATTGATGAATCACACTGGAGCAAATTTTGCTCCTACTGAACTCACTCTGTGTTGCCTTAGTCATAAGTTTGTTTGGCAAATCACATGTCATGCCTGAATTAAGCACTTGCTTAAATAAGATACTTTTAAAATACATTCAGGAAAGTTTGCACATAAGATTTATATAGATAAGATTTATATTGCAAACTTGTCAAAGCAAAACTAAAGAATGAAAAATTCTGTTAATTCTGAGTTAAAACACGGATTTATGTTGTCAGCAACAGACCTAAAGGGATTGCTGGACACACATGAAATTAAACTTGTTTTCCTAATGTCTGTTTCTAAATAAATTTTAAATATTGGCTTTTGGGAGGCTTTGGAGTAGCAAACTCCCCCTGGCTGTAGTGATGCCACCACCACCCACACGGCTCAGTGTCACCACAGCTTCTGCCCTGCCACTGCTGCCACCAACTCCACCTTTCCCAAAGATGTTTTTATATTGCTTGATTCCTATGCCAATATCAAATTTGCACTGGATCTTTTCAGCTGACACCATATGGCTCTTTACATTAACAGGGCTGTTTTTCCCTGAATGAGGATAACAAGAATTTACCTGCAATTATCATTTAAAAGCCAAACACAAAATAGGCAACGTAAATAAAAGCGTTTCCAAAAATAGTTTAGAACAAAACAGCTGTGCCATTATATTGAAAGGAAGGGCAGGAAGTGATGTGGGGATGGTTAGAATAAATTATAGATTATCAATCACATGGCAGATGGCAACAGGGTTTGGTTGGATGCATCCATAGCTTCCAGCTCCTCCCTGCCTCGTGCAGGAACATCCCAGGGAAATGAACCCTGTAAGCACTGACACAGTACAGCCATGGCTAAAAGAGGGAAAAAATTGAATTTAATATATTCCAAGCATGCCCTGCATGATGATCCATGGGAATGGGCCAAATGCAGAAATGAGATTGGCAAATTGCAGCCAAACCACAGCAGGATCCGTGGGGAAAATGATGCTCCCAATGCCACAGCAGACAACAGCTCCACTCCCACCCCGAGCTGGGGAGAAGGAAAAGCTCTGGTGGTGATGCTTAAACACCACCAAGGCTCTCCCACAGCACATGGAGACCTGAGAGCTGCTCCTCAGGAAATGAATAACTCCATGGTGTGCCAAAACCTCCAGCTCCTTGTGGTGGCTGTCCTGTCACGGGGAGAAGCTGTTCCCTTTCCAACTGGTAATGGAGCAGAACAAAAGCTGTTGTTAAAGAGGTGCCAGCAGGAAAGGAGAGCTGCCCATGGAACCATAACCTCCCAAGTTAGAATATTTCAATGTGACCTGAGGTCACTGCTTGTTTAAGATTGGTGCCTTCCAAATGGAGTTTGGATAATCCAGACAGGTTGGGATTGCAACTCTTTGCAGCTTTATGGATGATTTTCCTCCAAAGGTTTAACCTGTGACTTCAGGAAGAGCTCACAAAATATCTGTGTGTTTAAAATCCAGAGAGAATTGTGCAAAGAAATTAATTAACAACCAACCATCAAATACTTGGGGGAAAATGGGAATGGATTCATTTGGTCTCCTTGAAAACCTACCTATTGCACTGGCACTTTTTTTCAATTGAAGAATGAAACCCTGATGCAATTTTCCTATTATATATTGGCATTATTTTCCACTCCTTTATTTCTCCATTGTTTCCAAGAATGATTCATTAGTGACACAACTCAGGTACCTGCAGAAACATTACCAAACCCAGCCATTCTTTTGTCTTAGAAGATTTTTTTTCCTATACCTGGAGTACCCAGAAGCAGTAATGTCATTTTTTGTAATCTCATAGGATAATTTAGGATTAGAAATTCCCATCATGCCTGTGACATCCCCTGATTTTCCTATGGGGTGTCTGGGCAGGCTCCACAGAAATGGTCCCATGTGGTTTGGACATCTCTTCAGCTCTCTTTGAAATTTGCAGCTGCTCCTGCTCCTCTCTGCATTGGCTCTCCCAAAAATCCTGCCTCTCCTCTGGCCTTCTGGAAGTGTTTGCAGTGCTCTGAGAGCCACAAATATTCCACAAATATTACAGAATCATGGAATCTATTCGATTGGAAAGACCTCTGAGTCCAGCCTGTGAGTGATCACCACCCTGTCCACTGTCACATCCAGCCTTTCCTTAACGCCTCCAGGGATGGGGATTCCAAACCTCCCTGGGCATCCCCTCCCAAAAACTCATGGCCCTTTCTGTGAAGAATTCATCCTCATGTCCAACCTAAACTTCCCCTGGCACACCTTCAGATTTTGTCCTCTCCTCCTGTCACTACCTTGAGTAATCTGTGATTTTAATTTTCAGGCTTCCAAGGCTCACATGTGAAAACTGAGGGGTGAAGGAATTGCCATTCCCTCACTTTCAGCAGTGCTGCTCTGTCCCATGCCCACCATTCAGGTCCCACTTTTTACTCTTTTCTTCCTTTTTTTCTTATTTCAGAGGAATTTTATGAGCAGGTCCTGCTCTGTTCAGGCTCCAAGCCTGTCCAGGACACAAGGACCACACAATTCCAGGGATCCAGGGGCAGCCACAGCTTCTCTGGGCACCCTGTGCCAGGGCCTGCCCACCCTCCCAAGCCAGGAATTCCTTCCCAGTATCCCACCCATCCCTGCCCTCTGGCACTGGGAAGCCATTCCCTGTATCCTGTCACTCCAGGCCTTTTCCAAAGTCCTTCTCCAGCTTCCAAAATAAACTCACTTCTGCCCTTTCCACTGAGTTTTTTAACCAAAACCACAAGAGTAAAGTAGCTGGAGGTGCCAAGGGGTGAACCTCCCTCCTCTTTTCAGGGAGCATTGTGGAATCTTTAGTCTTTGAGAGGAAATTCCCGAGCTGAGCGTGGCTCCCACTGTTCCTGAGGAAGCAGGAGCTGCTGTAAAGGTGTGCTGCTCCTGGAGCAGCTCTCCAGAGCATTCGTGTATTTCTGAAGAGCTGGTTGCACATGGAGCAGATCTCAATGAACAGGCATGAATAGCAATTTGGAAGTGGGAATACTGCATCAGCTTTGCTGTGACTGATGGCTGCATAGTAAAAGTGCCTTTTTTATACTATTTTCTTTAAAAAAACCCTTTGACAAGGAAGTACAGGGATGTGAAGCTTGAATACATCTTTAAATCTGCATGTTGATTGCATAACTCACCACGAGGGCTCAAAACTTCCTTTTGTTATTACAAATGTGTGCTCAGAGTACAGCAAACATTGTCCCCACTCCTCACTGCCAACGAAACACTTTCATTTTCCTTTTGACTCTCCTTGCAGCCCAGCAAATATTTTGGTTCCTTGATGCATAGCAACATTGCTGAGAGACTCTGCTTTTGCTGTGATGGCTTTCAGCCCCATTTTTTGCAGGAAGTACAGAGCACATGATGACACTGCTCCCATACAAGTGACAAGAGGTTTCCCTCTGATTTGCATCACAGTCAGATAAAAGGAAAATCTTCCTTTCTAGGGAAACATCTCCTGACTCCAATTGGCACCAGCAATTTGGGACAGGGAACTGCTTTCGAGGAGCGAGACCTGGGTTATTTCTCACTATGGTTCTAGCCCAGCACTGGGGAGATTTTTGGGGTTTTCAGGGTTTGCTCTGGATGGAGCCATTAAAGATTCCCACTCCAGTGCTGTCACTCCCCATCAGCACAAAGCAACAGCATCAACCTCAGAGCAAGGTGGGCTGGGAAAATGTTGCCATTATTAACCAGAAAGAAAAATTGTTATATCCAGGCCATTAATCCAGAAGACAGCAATTGTCAAGGGGGGTTGTTAGGTTTTTTAGGTGAGCTTTTAGGTGGATTTTGTTTCTACAGAACTTACACTTGGTGTATTTCCTGATTTCTCACTTTTATCTAGTGGGAGGTGTTCCAGCCCATGGAATGAGCTTGGAATTAGATGACCTTTAAGGTGCCTTCCAACCTAAGCCATGCTGGGATTCTGTGATTTTATGATTTTACAGTTGCCTGAGAATTTCTTTTTAGAAAGCAGCCCCACTTCTGCCCTAGTGCTGAAATCCAGCAGACCTACAGAGCTCTGAGGAGGAAAGGAAGCATCTCTTACTCTGGGGCAGAGTTTTTCAGAGTCTCTTTATGGCAAGTCCTTCTCTGAAATCTGAATAAAAATAAAAACAGTTTTCAATGCTCCATGAGCCTCACTTTATTGATATTTTAAATTGCAGGATGGATGTTGCTTTAAGTTTTTGACACAAGCTGAGGAGTTCCCAGCTCCTGAAAACACATTAATATAAAAAAAAAATATATAAAAATAATCTTGCGTTTGCCTCCTGAGGCTTGAGGTTTGGGGATAAATTTGTTCACATTTGTAAACTTGGTTTTCATGATTTTTCTCCGCAATTTTTTTCTAAATGACAGTTAAGTACCCTTATATTCCAAAGTTAAAGGATGGCATAAATACCATCTTTATTGCACACTTATTTTAACAATATTTTCTAGTTCCAGTCATAATCATGATTTTCTTCTGCACTGGTCACTGCTTTGTAAAGTTACCTTTTTCCTGGTGGAAAAATCCCAGATTTCTGTAGTTTTGAGCTGCACTCCTGCAGGTACCCAATGGCTTTACTTGATAATTCCAAAGCAAATTCATCTGGTTGCATATCTGCATTATTGTTAACTCAGTGGTTGAATTGGGTTGTAAAAGAGCCCAGGCAGAGTCAAGAGTAGATTTATCTTTTGAGTCAGAATCCAAGATTTTATACCACAGGAAACAGCTGCAGCAGGTTCCTTTAAAGAGCCCCTGATGTCTGTAGTAACCTCCACACACAAAGCACAATTCCCTTTCATTTTAAACCTATTTCTTGACACAAATAGTTTTGATATAAAACTCTCAAATCAGGAGCTTCCTGCTGCTTTTCATCATTGTCCCTTCCTGCAGTAATTTGGGGAATCTGCTATTTTCATAGCTGCTCTTTTATTTCGTTTCATTTGGCGTTGGGCTCGAGATTTTAACTCCATTTTCAACTTTTAGAATTTTCATTGCAGAGCTTTACTTCTCCCAGGAAGCTATTCCATCCATACTAGATTTCAGGGTTTGGCTGATAGGTTTTTGGTGACCTTAGAGGGGAAAATGCACAGGCTGCCAGTTCCCTAAACCCTTGGAATAATTGGGAATAGAAATGGTTGGGAATGATACATTAACTCTGAACATTAGGCACTAAGCATGCTTACTGGCTACTTTGATCAAGCTCTTTTTTCCTGACAAAACCCCCTTTGAAATGAATAGGACAGAGGTTCCTTTCACTTCAATCCGAGTTCTCAGACACAGGGAGAAAGAAGGACTTCATAACCTTTAAAAAGGCTCCCCTCGTCCATTCATGGATCTCCTGGAAAGCTCAGCACTTTCCCTTGTGCTGAAGTTACTAAGCCAGCCCTGCTGGATACTTCCAGCCTTCCTTCTAGTGGAGATTTGCTTAAACATGAGCTCCAAGGCCTCAGGGATGAGCTGGAATCTGGGATGTACAAGGGCAGCAGCAGGGAATATTCAGTGGTGTGGATTGTCAGCATCCCTTTCCTACTTGCACCTTCTCAGTGTGCACCTGGCACGTTGCAGAAAATGATTCTTTGTACACTTAACAGCATGATTATTTTTGTGTGTTTACAGTCATCAGCACCCTAAAAATTCCAGGTCTCTTTTAACACCCTCCAATGAATGAAGGTTTTGGACACCCCACAAGGCTGGACAGCACCATGCCTTGGTGATATTTATTATGTGATGAATTAGGGGCCATTATCACTTCTGCAAACTCTGTTTCTACACTCACTGAGCCTTTTTGAAACTATTTTTTGTACTTGGAAGGTAACAACACACTGAGTAAAGAAGTAGTACACACTCCTGCTGTATCCTGTTACAATAATGTACACTGAGGTAATTATCCATAAGTGATGCTTCTGCTTGGAGAAGATTAATGCAGTGAGATATGAATTATTAGAAAAAAAAAACCAAACTAACAAATAAACAGGATAAATCTGCAAAAAAGACCTCCAGAAATATCCCAGGCTTTAGGCAGCTATGGTGAGAACAAGGATTCCTTGTGTTAAATGTCACTATGGAGAAGCAGAATCAAAAGCAAGGATGTGATAAAGGCCCCAAGCCTATAAAGCTCTGACATTTCCACTGATATATATGTTTAAATAAAATCTGTGGATTTTTAGTCTATCCAGCATTCAAATGTGGAATATTCAATTCCATTATCTCTGTGAAGATGAGTCAGAATTCAACTGTTGGACAAATCATTTGAGACATTGTTTCCTTGATTTGTGGATGAAAAGTAAATTATTTTGTCTACAGGTGAGTTACAGCTCATAGCTTTTTTACAGCTAAAATTCTTCAGAAAACCTACAATATTTTACAAGAGGAAAAGATCAGATTATGTGCTTAAAAGATGGATGGTTCTGGCTTAAAGCTAAACTAATGTAAGCTGAAACTTTAGCTCTGCCCATATTCAGTTCTGTGCAATGACTGTTTTGGCTGCATAAAAACCCTCTTCTGTATCCTACAGGGCATCATTTTAAAAAAAAATGCATTGCTTGTAGAAATAAAATAATGGGATGAGTTTAGGACTAAGAGCCACCTGGAGGGTAAATATGTTTCATTTTTGTACTTTTCTCTTTTTTATTTAAGCAGAGAAAACGAGCAGAACAGGCACACAAAGGGAAAAGGTTATTATCACCTATTGTTCAGCTGTGCTGACTGAAAGGGGAGGAAAAAAAATCTTCCAGCAGTTTGAAAATGCCTCTTTCTTGAAGAAGCAGAAAGAGGAAAGTCGTGGTGGCTTTTAAGCGCTCGGGGAAGTGCTTGAGGAGGAACTGAGTGTTCCACCGCAGCTCTCACGGGGATGTGGCTCCAGCTCACTGCAGGTGATGGCATCCAGAGGGAGAGCACAGCTCGTGCAGGACAGGGTCACAATCACTGCTGCCAGTGCCAACCCTCCTCTGCTGCCAATTCATCCTCAATTCGGTGCTTTAGGGGCACCAAACCCCTCTGGGGTGTGGGAAGTTTGGCCGCTCCTAAAACGGTGCTGAATTATAAAACCTAAGCTAAAATATAGAAATTTTAAATATTTACCTGTTAATTCTAAGCCAAGGCAAGAATTGTCTGTCTTATGAAATAAGAATATTCTAAGGGAATTCTAAATAAGTGCAGTTTAACACAGTTTTGTTCCCTCTTTTCTCATATTTTTAAAGATTCATTTGCTCACATGACTGAACACTTACCTGCTGCTTTCACAGGAGTAGTTAATATAATTTCCAGATCTCTTTCCCAGGCTAATTTGGGTCCATGGCTGATGAACACAATGTTCTTGCTGCTTATTTTTCCCTCTTGTGTATTCCTGTGCTTGTTTCATCTTCATCTCTCTCTCTCTAGTTGACACAATTCTTTATTCTTCATTTTGTACATCATGTGTTTGCCATGAACAGCAGTTGTATCTGCTATAAAAAATCACGTAAATAAAAAACACAACAGGTAACTAAAAATAAAAGGCAATGCAGAGACAGAACCTATTTTTTTCTAATTAAAAAAAAATGGAAATGAGGTACAGTTGGCACAGTGATCCAGTGAACTTTTGAGTAAGTTTATTTCAGAAGCTGACAACTCCTGTGAGAGCTCTGAGGTGGAGGTGAGAGAAGCAGGTGCTTGGTCTCAGGGCGTCAAAATAAAATGGAAGTGAGGAGATATTTGAGGTACTAAAGGTCTTTGATGAAGGGTTTTGCAGACTAATGTCAACTCATGCAGGGAACTCTGGATGGGCAGAGGACTGAGGCTTTGTCTAGGTAAGAATTTGGGATTACTAAATTCCAAGTTGCAGGACATTGCTCTTGATGGAAAGAGTGATGAAGGAGTTTAGTAAACTGAAACAAGGAGTTCCACCTCAGCAGGAGGAAGAATTTTCCATGAAGGTGGCAGAGGACAGGAACAGGTTCCCAGGGAGAGTGTGGAGTGTCCAGAATCATTCCAATTCACCTGTTTCAGGTGATCCTGGTAGCACCAGATGGTCTCCAGAGGTCCCTTCCAACCCTAAATATTTTGTGATTCTGTGGGAAAAAAAAAAAAACAAAAATCTTGTGTAGGCACAAGTTTGTGTCTGAAGCGTTGGTTTGTGTCAACCCTCCTGATGTTTTTACGGCTGGAACACTTTAAGCACACACTCACCAACACACTGAGGAGAGAAAACCGCTGGTTTGTGCAGAGAGCAGGGACACTGTGGGGACAGTGTGGGGACAGTGTGGGGACAGTGTGGGGACACTGTGGGGACATTGTAGGGACACTGTGGGGACACTGCGGGGACACTGTGGGGACATGGCAGGGAGACATTGGGAACACCACGAGGATACTGTGGGGACACAACGGGAACATTGTGGAGATGTGGTGTTGACGCTGTAGGGGAAACGGTGGGGACCCTATGGGGACACAGCAGGGACACAGTGGGGACACTGTGCGGACACCGTGTGGGAAACGGCGGGGACACGGCGGGGACTTTGTGGGGACACTGTGAGGACATGGTGGGGACCCAGCAGGGATACTGTGGGGGCATGGTGAGGAGACATTGGGAAGACACTGTGCAGACAACATAGGGACACTGAGGAGAGACTGCAGGGACACTACTGGGACACCATGGGGGCATGGCAGAGAGACAGCAGGGACACTGTGGGGACACAGCGGGAACATTGTAGGCACACTGCAGGGACACTGTGGGCACACTTTGGGCACCCGGCGGGGACACGGCAGGGACACTGTAGACTCACTCCGGACACCCTGCGCACACCACTCTCGCCCGGTCCCGCCGCCCC
>VZRF01013833.1:44980-93640 GCA_013396875.1 Vireo altiloquus | reverse complement strand
GGTGGAGCGTGCGCGGGGTACCGGGGCGGCTCGGGGTGTCAGTTCGGGATGTCAGTGCGGGGTGCCGGGGCTAGCTCGGGATGTCCGAGCGGCAGAGGGGCCCAGGGTGCCGGCTCGCTGTGCCGGAGCGGCGGAGCGGAGCGGGATGCCGGAGCGGAGTATCGGAGCCTTGGAGCCGGGATGCCGGAGCGGCGGCTCGGGGGGGCCGCAGCGGGCTCGGCGTGTGCCGGTGCGCGGTGCTCGGGATGCCGTAGTAGCTGGGGATGCCGAGGTGCTGCAGCGGGCTCGGGATGTCGCAGCGGGCTCGGGCTGCCGGAGCGGCTCGGGGGGCTCGGCGCGTTGTGGACTAAAGCTGATACTACTCCTGCCAGCCCTGTTGTGAGTGGCTGTCAAGTCGCTCGGGCTGTAGCTGGGGAGGTGGTGGCGGCGTGAAAGTGCTGGGTGCAGCGTGCTGTGCTGTGCCACTCCACAGGGAATGAGCGGGTCCGTGCCAGCTTCTCGCTTTCCGAGGGACAGCGGGAGCTGGATGCGCTGTCCCTCTCCTACAGCCGCGTGTCCCCGAGCCCGGCGGCAGCTCCGTGTCGCGGCGTGTGGTGCTGTCAGTCCCTGTGCTAGGTACAGATGNGGACAGCCGGACACGCACACACTGTGCTCGTGTGGGGCTGAGGGGACAGCCGGACACGCACACACTGTGCTCGTGTGGGGCTGAGGGGACAGCCGGACACGCACACACTGTGCTCGTGTGGGGCTGAGGGGACAGCCGGACACGCACACACTGTGCTCGTGTGGGGCTGAGGGGACAGCCGGACACGCACACACTGTGCTCGTGTGGGGCTGAGGGGACAGCCGGACACGCACACACTGTGCTCGTGTGGGGCTGAGGGGACAGCCGGACACGCACACACTGTGCTCGTGTGGGGCTGAGGGGACAGCCGGACACGCACACACTGTGCTCGTGTGGGGCTGAGGGGACAGCCGGACACGCACACACTGTGCTCGTGTGGGGCTGAGGGGACAGCCGGACACGCACACACTGTGCTCGTGTGGGGCTGAGGGGACAGCCGGACACGCACACACTGTGCTCGTGTGGGGCTGAGGGGACAGCCGGACACGCACACACTGTGCTCGTGTGGGGCTGAGGGGACAGCCGGACACGCACACACTGTGCTCGTGTGGGGCTGAGGGGACAGCCGGACACGCACACACTGTGCTCGTGTGGGGCTGAGGGGACAGCCGGACACGCACACACTGTGCTCGTGTGGGGCTGAGGGGACAGCCGGACACGCACACACTGTGCTCGTGTGGGGCTGAGGGGACAGCCTGGCACACACACACACTGTGCCCATGAGGGGACAGCCCGGCACACACACACAGTGTGCCCATGAGGGGACAGCCCGGCACACACACACAGTGTGCCCATGAGGGGACAGCCCGGCACACACACACAGTGTGCCCATGAGGGGACAGCCCGGCACACACACACAGTGTGCCCATGAGGGGACAGCCCGGCACACACACACAGTGTGCCCATGAGGGGACAGCCCGGCACACACACACAGTGTGCCCATGAGGGGACAGCCCGGCACACACACACAGTGTGCCCATGAGGGGACAGCCCGGCACACACACACAGTGTGCCCATGAGGGGACAGCCCGGCACACACACACAGTGTGCCCATGAGGGGACAGCCCGGCACACACACACAGTGTGCCCATGAGGGGACAGCCCGGCACACACACACAGTGTGCCCATGAGGGGACAGCCCGGCACACACACACAGTGTGCCCATGAGGGGACAGCCCGGCACACACACACAGTGTGCCCATGAGGGGACAGCCCGGCACACACACACAGTGTGCCCATGAGGGGACAGCCCGGCACACACACACAGTGTGCCCATGAGGGGACAGCCCGGCACACACACACAGTGTGCCCATGAGGGGACAGCCCGGCACACACACACAGTGTGCCCATGAGGGGACAGCCCGGCACACACACACAGTGTGCCCATGAGGGGACAGCCCGGCACACACACACAGTGTGCCCATGAGGGGACAGCCCGGCACACACACACAGTGTGCCCATGAGGGGACAGCCCGGCACACACACACAGTGTGCCCATGAGGGGACAGCCCGGCACACACACACAGTGTGCCCATGAGGGGACAGCCCGGCACACACACACAGTGTGCCCATGAGGGGACAGCCCGGCACACACACACAGTGTGCCCATGAGGGGACAGCCCGGCACACACACACAGTGTGCCCATGAGGGGACAGCCCGGCACACACACACAGTGTGCCCATGAGGGGACAGCCCGGCACACACACACAGTGTGCCCATGAGGGGACAGCCCGGCACACACACACAGTGTGCCCATGAGGGGACAGCCCGGCACACACACACAGTGTGCCCATGAGGGGACAGCCCGGCACACACACACAGTGTGCCCATGAGGGGACAGCCCGGCACACACACACAGTGTGCCCATGAGGGGACAGCCCGGCACACACACACAGTGTGCCCATGAGGGGACAGCCCGGCACACACACACAGTGTGCCCATGAGGGGACAGCCCGGCACACACACACAGTGTGCCCATGAGGGGACAGCCCGGCACACACACACAGTGTGCCCATGAGGGGACAGCCCGGCACACACACACAGTGTGCCCATGAGGGGACAGCCCGGCACACACACACAGTGTGCCCATGAGGGGACAGCCCGGCACACACACACAGTGTGCCCATGAGGGGACAGCCCGGCACACACACACAGTGTGCCCATGAGGGGACAGCCCGGCACACACACACAGTGTGCCCATGAGGGGACAGCCCGGCACACACACACAGTGTGCCCATGAGGGGACAGCCCGGCACACACACACAGTGTGCCCATGAGGGGACAGCCCGGCACACACACACAGTGTGCCCATGAGGGGACAGCCCGGCACACACACACAGTGTGCCCATGAGGGGACAGCCCGGCACACACACACAGTGTGCCCATGAGGGGACAGCCCGGCACACACACACAGTGTGCCCATGAGGGGACAGCCCGGCACACACACACAGTGTGCCCATGAGGGGACAGCCCGGCACACACACACAGTGTGCCCATGAGGGGACAGCCCGGCACACACACACAGTGTGCCCATGAGGGGACAGCCCGGCACACACACACAGTGTGCCCATGAGGGGACAGCCCGGCACACACACACAGTGTGCCCATGAGGGGACAGCCCGGCACACACACACCCCGTGCACATGTGGGGCTCAGGGGACAGCCCGGCACACACACACCGTGCACATGAGGGGACAGCCCGGCGCACACACACACTGTGCACATGAGGGGCTGAGGGGACAGCCGGACACGCACACACTGTGCTCGTGTGGGGCTGAGGGGACAGCCGGACACGCACACACTGTGCTCGTGTGGGGCTGAGGGGACAGCCTGGCACACACACACACTGTGCCCATGAGGGGACAGCCCGGCACACACACACACCGTGCCCATGAGGGGACAGCCCGGCACACACACACACCGTGCCCATGAGGGGACAGCCTGGCACACACACACACTGTGCCCATGAGGGGACAGCCCGGCACACACACCGTGCACATGTGGTGCTCAGGGAACACACAGCAGCTTTGGCTCCCCGTGTGGGACAGTGTCTCTTGTTCCTTCTCCCAGCCCGGTGCTGCTCGGAGTTATTTAACACCGATGGTTTGTGCTGCTCGGTGTGCATTGCATGGCAGAGGCGTCAGCTGGATGTGTCGCATGAGGAGTTGGAGCTTTAAATGTTATTTCCAAATCAACCAGCCAGGGTTCAGCGTGGGCATGTGATGTGTGTTCTGCTTGTAGTGTAATAGGCTGGAAAAGCTTTTGTCCGCTGAGGTAAATACAAGTTCTGAGGTTTTTGGTGAGCAGTAGGACAGCTTTGAAAACGCTTGCTTACAGTCCTGGTGTCCTCCGAACGCTGATATTTAAACAATTTTCTGTAAGAGTAAGGTTTATTTTGTGCTCCTGGGAGTTGTGTAAGCTCAGTCAGAGGCTGTCGCCTGATGTGTCTGTACTTGCAGAGCCGATAGTAAATGCACCCTCCAGAATTTCCTCAATGAATCCGTGTCTCCGCCTCAGCCAAACCTCTGTGCCTGTGGATTGGCTTTTCCAAGGTTACAGCTGTCGAAGGAGGCTCCATGCCTTCCTCATGGCTTTTTCTCACCTGATTGTTGATATTAAAAGGAATCCCCTGTCTTGTCATGGTGGAGTTTTATTTTTTAATTTACTTAAATTTACTTTCTTTTTTAATTTCCCAGTCTAATACACTGGGATCAAAACTTCAGTAATTGCCCAAGAGTAACTCTGCTAGAATCTGGGATTGTAGTTAAAAGGAGCAACACTGAGATACTAATGAAGAATAATTTTGTTTTCTCAGCCTTGAAAGTCTATCTTGCAGTGCTGTGTTTGCATGTAATATTTAAATTAATTCTTTAAAATTGCTGTTATTTTGATAAATCATGTTTAAAATAAAGTTGTTAATGGAAAATTGCTGTAAGAGTTCAGGCAAGCAAGCTGCTTATGGGCTGCTTAAATGATTGAGAAGATTAGATTTATACTTCAATAAAACTACTTTAGTGCTGTCCTAAAAATTTGTTTTTCTGTGAGAGTGAGGTTTGTTTTCCCTGCCCTGGCTTGTGGCTCTGTTTGATATATTATATAATGGTCTGAAAAGGAAATGACTGAAGCAGTATATAAACATAGTGCGAGATGCATCAGCCAGGCAAGATTATGAACTGCTATTCTTAGATTATTCAGATTATTGCCATGTGGTGATGGTTTCATTCATGGCTTGTCCTTCTCCCAGTGTTACATAGATAATTCTTTAATGTACTTTTTTCCTGACTATATGAAAGCCCTTCTAGGAATGGCTGTAGTTAAATATTTGAAAACTAGCTAAACATCTTGAATTCATGGCAAATACTGCTGTGATTGATATGATGTATTTTGAAAGGGACTTTTTGTAGGGAGAGAGAAATCTCTGCACACTCATTTCTGCCATCTCAGTTTCTAGAGTGTTTCAAGGCCTTTTTTCCAGAGTGAAAGTTGTTTGAAGCCTCAGGGTGGCTGCTGTTTTCCATGTGCTGTACAGAGCCACAAACCTCGTGTTCCTCTGGCCCCAGGACGCTGCTCTCCTCCCGGTACCACCCTCTGGGAAGCCTTGGTGGCATCAGAAAGGTCTTGTAGCACAGTGTGTCATGGGGTCAGACAGCACCTTCCGGGATATATTCCACTGGAAATCATCATTATTTACAGATCTGCAGGATTTAAAACGCTTGAGTGACATGTCTGCCCTATTCTTTACCACCCAGCCTCGCTGGTGCAGGCATGTCATTTAATTAGTTAGGGATCGGTCTTTTGTACATACAGAAATGCAGATTTTGGTTCATTTATTCTTGATGAATATTCTGGAACTGTTTCTGTATGAGCATCTCAGAGATTTATATCCACTCGCAGCATTTCACAAATCAGCAGCTCATTTCTCTCACTTGGAGATTCCAGCTGTGAAAGAATTAGGTTTCTCGTCTGTAACATGTTTATGTTACAAATGTTTATAATTTACTCTAAATTAAACCTGGGGAAGAAAATTGTGTGGGTTTGTTTTTAAACTCACGTGAGAGAGCGATTGCTGTTAGGCAGAAGCAGGAAGGTGTCCTTTTGTGAGTGCAGAAACTGAGCAGGAGCACTTGGGGTTTTTTTCTGATGAGTAAGACTTGTATTTCCTAATGCTAATGAATTGTTTTGACTGGAAAGGGAGAAAGTTGCAGAATAGATTAGCCCTGGTTTTGTTTCTTATCACATAACTGTGTTTTTATTTGAATACCTATTACTGGAGATTGCCGAGTTGCACATTGTGAGGCGAAATCGCGCTTAGTAATGAGGCACATTCACACGGAAGGCTCTGGGAAGTGAATTTACCCGAGGTGTGAGGAAGCTGAAAATGGGCTGGTAATGGGTGATCCCGGGATTGCCTGGTCAGAGCTATCTGAGCCTTCATCTCAGCCCTTGTTTGAACATCCATTCATTTACAGTTCAGCTTGGCGTGGCATCACAGGGCTGAGGTTAGAGAGGAAAAGTGCAGGAACGGCAGGTTAAGGATGTGGTTTGACGCTGCAGAAACGCTGACACGGCACCCGTGGGAAGGGACTTTCCTTCCCAGCCCTTCAGGGATCACCTCGGGATAAGCTTTCCCTGATCATTAAATACAGCATTCAGTTCTGACTATTTTGACTGGAAGTAGTTAACTTGATTTTTTTTTTCCTTGCTTAGTTCTTAGTTCATACAATTTCTGTTGTAACACTGGAACTTGAAGTGCTCATCATCCAGCCTTGAGGTGTCCTGGAGCTGGTGATGCTCCTGGAACAGCATCTTCATTCTCCTCTCAAAGCAGGAAGCTTTTTAGCTTTGCACAAGTCCTAGTTTTCCTGTTAAACTGTACCAGCAAAAATATCCGTAATGAATATTTTCTCTTGATACAGAGAACTGGGAGAGTATCAAATGTATGAGGATTTAGTTAAGCTGCTCATCAGAAGTACCTACCTGGTGCTGCCTGATGCACTCAGGTCTGGGTTTAAAAACACAAATACACATAAATCGTCCCCACATGGACAGAACCTGCTCTTAACTGGATGTTTGTGTGTGGGCTGTGCATTCATAACCCGTGGCTGAACCCTCAAAGTTTCTTACAAACGAGAGGCTTTGTAGAACAAAGAAGCCCAGACAGCAGTGTGTAAACCAGCAGATCAACAGAGGATAACTTCAGCTCGAGCCATGCAAATATTCTGTAAAATAGAAATCCCACTGGAAGACTTCATGGGAATCGACGTGAGAAACTCCAAGGATTGTATTTCCATGCAAAACTAGGTGAAATCAAGACAGCACACTTTGCTTAGGGAAGGAATTGGGTTTGTTTGACTTAAATCAACTGGGTTATCTGCTGGGGAGATAAAATTCCCAGTCTAAGTTATTCCTCAGTTTGAGTTAAGCACCTGTATTTATTTACTTACTTTGGGAGTATTTGGAGAGTGCTGAGATTACTGAAGTATGTTTGGCATTAGGCAGTGAAATGCTGGGTTGTGATCTTTATTCACAGGATTTTGAACTTCAGTTTTGTTTGAGATCTTTCCCTGCCTCGAGCTCCTCCTGTACTTTTCTCCCTCCCTCCCTGTCCCATTGCCTTGTGCACATTTCAGTTCCATTTCCCAGCCATTATTTCAGTTTTCAGCTCTGATCCTTCATCCTTGCTGTGCCTTCACCTGCAGAATTTCTGCTCCCTGTTTAATGTCCCGTTTGATAACGGTGAATCAGAATTAACCCTGAGCTCTGGGGAGCTGCTAAACTGAGGAGTATCGAGTTTAATTTGTTGAGGCTGAAGTTAAACTCGACCAAGATTTGCTCTCAAGTCTCCACCTCGCGAGCAGTTTATTAGGGCTTATCACATTAACACCTATCGGCAAACGTGTAACAAGTGCTTGAGGTATCAACTTAGCCCGGGACAAATGTCATTGATCTCCGAGTGTGCTTTTGAGATAGAGCTGAGCCAGCCGACCTGCAGGTAGAAGGGACATTCTGCTTTTTGGGGTCTTGATAAAGGGCGGTGACAGCTCACCGTGCGAGAGATAATCATCCTTCCTTTCACCGGGAGCACGTGGGGATAGAGCCGGGAAGGGAGAAGCGGTGTCATCCCGAGGTTAGATGGCTTCAGCCCTATCTTAACGCCGCGCTGGTAATTTAGATAAAGCTGCATTTTTGCTGCAGGCCAGAGGCTGTGCGGGGTCAGTGAGCAGGGCTGGGAGAGCTGCCCGGGCGGGTTTGGGTGCCCGTGTTCCCTGCGAGCACAATGGCAGCTGCCGAGCTGTTGATTGAGTCACACCTCGGCTCATTATGCAGAAACTTTCCCTTGTAGGAAGAGTTCCTCGGCAGGAGGTGTAATTCCATGACAAAAGCTTAGGAGAGCACTTTGGAATCTGCCTCGCTGAGCTGTATGGCTCAGCTCTGCGGCGTCTCCAATGTAGGGAGCAGTCTTTCCTTTTCCTTCAATTTAAGGAAACCTTGGAAAGAAAGACCTCGAGCTTCCTTGGATTTACAGACTGCCAGATTTCTGCTTGGCAAAACCGAGTGGCTTGGTACAATTTCTGTTTTGACCGAAACCTGTTGAAATGTCCTGTTTGAATAATTCGGATCAACAGACATTAGAACTGCTTATAGTAGCCTCCATTCTTAATGATTTTTCATAAGAAGGATCATTTTGACTGATGCTAGATATTCAAACGGTTATTTGTGATTTGTTTTGCCAACAAGGCTAATAAACAATGCCTTGTTTATGCCATAGCAGATTTATCATTCTAACAGTTCACCTTTTGGAAAGGTAAATAATTCATTCAATATTTATATAAGCCTAAAAGCCAGTGGTGGTGAAGATCAATTGTAGAACTGAAGTTTCTATAATAAGTAGAGAAGAATTGAACTAGAACCGAATTCCTGTATATAAAATGGTGTAAGAAGTAGCAAAAATAATTTTATGAAGCTAAAATTATTATCAGTGTAGACTTTCACAATTTTGCATTTAATGTTCACTAGCTCGAAGTCAAAGAAATAAAGTATTTGGGAATATGCTATTTAAAAGTTTTGATTTTTAATCCATTTTGCAAATTCCTACTTGTTAATGTATAATAATCGCAGTGTATTCTGGCTGAAGGTGTTGGATTAAAATACTCTCCCTGCCCGTGGCAAGTAAAGTGCTGCAAATGTAAGGGATAAGAAATTCGACAAAAAAAAATCTGAGTTCTTAATTTCCCTGATTGCCTTTGCTGCAATTCTAATTGTGATTAATACATTTACACCTCTAGCCTCTCAAGTTTGGGTGCTCAACACCTCCCCATTGGCAGAATTGTTCTCTGTAAGATGTTTTTGTGTCATCTTCCGTTGCAAGAAGTGAAGATTTGCTCGGCTTCACTTGCGAGACTCTTCCCAGTGGGTGAGATGCCATTTTTCCATCAGTTTTCCATCTCAGTGAACTCCTCTCTGCTCCTGTCCCCTGGGAGACACAAAGTGGTTCATCCATGGATCACTTCTGAGCCAGCATCAACACTTCCTCCCCCCTTTGCCGTGCTTGTTTTCTCTTGTTTACGTTGGAATTTCTAATTTGTTTTTCTCAGCTTTGTGCCATTTCTCTGGCTGCAGCTCACACTTGGTGTATCTTAGACCAGTCTGTGTTGCATAACAAAAACTGTTTCCACTTTGAAGCATCCTGGTGATGTGGGATTGCCTGTGCCAGACTTGGATATAAACAAAACACTCGGTGTCTGCAGTGGTATCCAGAGACTGGATAATTAAGGGAGGCACTCATACTACAGAAAGTTGAAAAAATAACAGTAGATGTTTCTTGAGGTAAAGGTATTTGGTTTGAAATGGGATTTTGTATTTAATTTTTAATACTTTTGATTTCTGCCAGTTACTCTACGTATGTTTTAATTTCTGTCACCTTTTCCAGAGTTGTCCAAGCTGTAGAACCAATCTGTGACGTGATTAATTATAATATGAGTGATTTCTGTGTGGTTCATCAGATCTCACTCCAGCTAGCATCACTTTGGTGATGAAAACACAATTTGTTTAAAAACTCCATAAAATACGAATTCCCTGCTGTAGGTGTGTGCACCTCAGTTAAATAAGAGTTTTGGGGATAAAATGGGATGCAAATGTTCCCCACAGGCTGAGGTTAAATGCAGCAGGAGAGGGAGAGGTGCTGTGCTTTCCTGTCAGCTCCTGCTGGAGCCTTTCCAGTGCTCCCTGCTGGGGACTCTTCCTCCTGCCGCTGCAAGGAGCAGTTCTGTGACTCACAGTCACATGGAGGTGTTGCTGTGTCTACCCAGCAGTCAAACTGAATTTGGGTTTTCCGTGGATAATATTGGATTAAATAAAGGGCAAAGCTCATTGCTGGCGAATCTCAGCTTTTAAAAGTGCATCGTGCGGTTTGTGTTGTGAAAAATGAGAGAATATTTCTATGTGTTGGTGCAGACTTTGCCATCCTGCTTTGACTGGGATAATCAATCCTAATTGAATCATTTGTTACCTTGTGAGTGATACCAGTGTATCCCAAGGAGCTCTTTGGACTAGGTGATATATTATTTGTAACAATTCTAATAAAGCTTTTTTGGGAAAAAAAAATCCCACTTTTCAATGAACAGAGATTTCTCATCTAGTACCAGAAACAGCTTTTCCAAAACGATTTTTTGATAATTCAGTTCTTTGTTACAACAGTAATTTGATTTTTAATTAGTTTATATTCATGTCTTGGTAGACTGGGAACTTGTCTAAATAAATGTAGCTTTAAAATACAGACTTGTAGTGGTTGTGGGTTTTTTGACATTTCATAGACAGTGACAATTTTGTGTCCATATGTTCATAAATAGTGAATAATCATTATTTATAGGGATGAGAGATTGCTCATGTTCTCATACGTTGCTGCTGTCCCACTCAGGGTCATATTTGGGATATCTCACAGTTGTTTTGTGTCCAATTTGACATAGGATGGTTGAAATTGCATTGTTTCCTTTTTCTAGACTAAAGCAGAGAATTTTTTACTTGTTTTATTGTGTTTGGTGCTGCAGAAAGGAACACAATAATGGTTGTGATTTGTGCTCATCTCGCTGTCCCTTCCCTTCATCTGGCTGTGTGGGCTGATGGCCACTCTTATTTCCTAAAGTGCTTTGTAGTGCTTCAGTTGACTTTAGAGTGCTGCCAGAGGGGGAAGAAAGGCATTCCTGGGCATTGTTTTGGTCCCAACTGGATTTTCCCTCATTGAGATTCACATCTCCTCTCCTCTGGAGACCTCTACCTGGGCACGAGGTGTCATCCAGGGCAGGGAGCGTTGGGGGCCCTTCTGTTGTGTTGATCCAACATCAGCATTCCAGAGATTCCCTTCAGGTGTTGAGCTGTAATCCCATTTGGATTTGGATGTAAAGTACTCCCAGACTGGCTCAGCTTTGGTCTGCTTTGGGAAGTTGCAGTTTAACAGCTGGGAAGGGGAAGAAAGTGCTGGAAAAGTCAATGAATCTCACTCTGATTTGGGTTGGGAGGAACTTTAAAGCCCATCCAGTTCCACCCCCTGCTATGGACATGGGCACCTTCCACTGTCCCAGGCTGCTCCAAACCCCATCCAGCCTGGCCTTGGGCACTGCCAGGGATCCAGGGGCAGAGAGGGAAGGATTTCTTCCTAATATCCCATCTAAACCAGCGCACGGAGTCCTGGAATTGTTTGGGTTGGAAGAGATCTTAAAGTTCATCCAGACCATGGGCAGGGACACCTCCCACTGTCCCAGGCTGCTCCAAACCCCATCCAGCCTGGCCTTGGGCACTGCCAGGGATCCAGGGGCAGCCACAGCTTCTCTGGGCACCCTGTGCCAGGGCCTGCCCACCCTCACAAGGAGGAATTTCACCCATTCCAGGGCTTTGTGTGAATTTTTAGGATGGAGCAGCCCAATTGGATTCACTTCCCTGTCTCCCCTCGCTGAGTCAGTAAGAGCAGCCAACCCTTAGTACATTTTTTGGCTTGTAGTCATAGTCCAGAGATCCGGAAGGCAAGTGTGGGACAGGTGCTTCTTGTGATTATATTTTTTCAGAAAGGGTGGAGGATATCATGTTGGAAAAACTCGATATGGCCAAAAGTGAAACTGAGAAGTGGTTCCACGAGCCTTTTCCACTTGTATATCTTCTGTTTCTTGTGGGTTTTCTTCAGCTTCCTTCCACTGAGTGTTGGAAACTCCTTAAGGAAACTGAGTTTGTCCTCAAAAGCCTTGGTTTGAGTGTGTTGGTTTCCATTCAATATTTGAATTTTTCTGGTTTGCCTAGTGTTATGCATTACTTGATAATTAATACAATGTTTAAAGGGGCAAGAGGAAATAGTTCTGATGCCTGACTAGATGAAGTCTTTATCAAATCAATAGAAAAATGCATATTATTAACTTTGCTAATTGCTGAAATGCTTGCTTTTCAAAATAAATAGGAAATGAAGCAGTGAGTTTTAGCTCTCAAGGGTGGGAATTTTTGTGGTGCACAGGCTGATTTCCTGCTCTATATGTGACTCCTCATTTCAGTTGTCTTCTTTCCATCCCAGAGCAGAGGGAGGGGGAAGAAAGGAAAACAGATCTGTAGGATTGTGTAGGGATTGAAAGAGTTAACTGCACAAGAAAACAAAACCTGGTGCATGAGTTTACACTTTTGCTCTTGGAAATCTCTAAAAAAAAGTGTGTGTGCAGAGAGGGAGGAGATGGGGCTGAGGCTTTCCAAGGCAGGGAGGCTTCTGACCAAATTAGCTTTTGAGCTTCCTGACACTTTTTTCTGGAAGTGCTGTCAAGAGGTGTTACTCGCTGTGGTTGAGACTTTGCAAGATGAGTCTGCACACTTCCAGCTACAATTCTGTACTTTTAGCTTCTAAATCTCAGTATTAAAGATAAAAATGTCCCTTATAAATTTCCCAATTCAAACATAAACAAGTGAGATACTTAGATTTTAGTACATTTTAATTGAGTTTTTTACTTTAATTCTGTTATTGGTGCAGGTAGATTGGAAGGCTGACTCCAGGCTGGCCTAGAAATAGCTTCTTTTGAGTAGGAAAATTGTTGATAAATTCACTTTTCTGTTACATCCTACTTGCATGGAGGGCTGTGGGGTTAAAGCAGTGAAACAACTTTCTAAGGAGCTTTTGCTTTGCTTGTATGGCGTAGTTTTAAGGTATGAAGAAGGGAACATTTAATCCTAAAGCTTTGTCTTCTAGGGTTCTGTATCCAGTAGGGAATTGCTCATTGGAGTCTGATAATTAAGATGAATTTTTCAATGTGGAGATGGTTTTCAGCCCTGAGCATCTCAAACCATGCTCAACCAAAAAACTTGCAGTTACTTAAATTACAATTAACTCTGTTTCTCTGAGAGCACTTGGAGGGTGGCAACAGGGAATTATAGGTTAAGGAAAACCCAACCTGGTCTGTAGGGTCCAAGTGCTCTGGTTTGTGGGATAAAAGGAAGTAGGTGCAGTGGGTGACATCCCTGCTCATGCAGGGGGCTGGAATTAGATGATTTCAACCCAAACCTTCCTGTGATTCTGTAATATTGGTGAAAAATGTGTCAAAAGCAACATTCAGTATTAATCACCATTGCCCTTAACAAATAACTTTAGAATAATAGGACCAATAACTGTTGATTTATTACTATTGTTGAACTCCCTTTTGTAGTGAAGAAACTCCCAGACAGAAAGTTTAGGGAGAACATGAAATCTGTGGTGTTTTCAGGGATGAAGGGAAGTGAAGGTAGCTGGCTCTGAGCTGGACTTTGAGCCTGGCTCTGAACATCTGCAACCAAAGCTGAGTATTTTTAGCTGGCAGGATTGTAGGAATTTGGTTTTTAGTGGGTTTTTTTTTTCCCTTCTGAGGAAAAATGGAAGGCAGGATTGCAGTGTCTCGGAAGGGGTTCAGAGAACAACTCTGGTTTAATGTGTAAATGTGCTCCAGCAGCACTAAACATTTACACCTTCCTAATGCTGGTAGTTGAAGAAATAGCCCAGTCTAAGCTGTGTTTGTTTGAAATTTTGTACTCATACCAGAGAGAAAGGTCTGGATGTGCTTTTTAAGGAATTAGTGGCTAATCACTCTTTGTCAGGGACTCCTTTTTATCCCCATGGCAGCACATTCTGTTTGCTGTCATCACTGCTTCTCTAATGCTCCCTTATTTCGTGGAAGACCCTTGGATCTGCCCTACTGCAGAACAAATGTGAGCTTAAAATACTGTCTGTGTCTTTCAAATCCATAAACAAAAAGTGAAAACTAGACCAAAAGTTGTACTGGTGTACAGGTAAAAATCTATCTGTAAAAACACTTTTTGAGATTTAATGAATCCATTTAGTTAGCCCATATAAAAATCTTCAGAGTTTGTTTAAACAGGACTGTGTCAGGAGTTAAAATTTAAATTTTCCTGTAGTCGATGTTCAGCAGAAAGATTTGGAGGTTTTTTTTCCCCTAATTTTAAAATTCACATGGTTTATCTACCTATTTTGGAGCTCTGCTGTTTGAGGAGTGACAGGAGTACAGCTGAAAGCTGCAATCTCTGTTTGAAAGCTGTGTTATGCTTGAAGGCTTTTTATAGTGAAATGAGTACTAACACCTATTGTCAGCCTCTCCTTGGGAACTCTGTGTGCTTACTACGGTGCTGCAACAGCTGAGAATCTGAATTACTCATCTGAATTACCCTTTAATGGGCTGCAGAGCCAAAAGGTGTTGTGAATTTGGGACAGATCAAGCCCTTCCCTAAAGCAGTTCTGTGCTGTGGGCTGTTGGTACACAGCTCCAGGGACGTCAGTTGAAAGCAACCCAATAATGAAACCATTTTTGTGCAGTTGAATTACTCAGCACTGCCAAGCTCTCCAAGACACATTTTAATGGTGGAGTGACAGATTTACTCAGTGTGGAGTAACTCAGGCACATCACACCAGCTATTGGATTGCATGCTTGTCTTAATTCTAATAGCACTCACTTGGGAGCCTCATTGATTTAATGTTGCTTCATCTGCTGCAGGAGATTCCCAAAGCTGCTCTCATTTTGCAGGAATTGCATTATTTGTGTTTCTGTAAATCTTAATACTTAAAAGGGGATAATTTATTAAATATCATTTGCATATTTTTAATGGTTTTTCATTCACTCCCCTTTTTAAAACTACCATTCTGTAGAATTAAAGAGGAAGAAATCTTGTTCTTGAGAGAATTTCCAAGTGGGTAGCAGAGTGTGTGAGTGCCAGACTGCCATGTGTGCCAGGCTGCACTGCCAGCCAGGCACTGGAATGCTGGCACATTCCCATTCCTGGTGTTGATCCTGGCCTCTTGGGAGTGTTAAGTGTGGGGAGGGGCACCCTAGAAAGCCAAAGGGAGGAAGACAGAGCAGCAAACCCTTTTTTATGTGTGTGTGTGGTTTTTTTCCCTGCTCCAATCAGTGCTTTTCCCAGCAGTTCGATGTGTGAGGATGGCTGGAGGATGAGCTGCAGCCCCTGGAACAGGCAAAGTAAGATCACATGGATCTGTGACAGAGCTGAGTTTAGATTTCAAATTGATATTCTGCTCTGCAGGATCTGTCTGATTCTCCCTCCCTCAAATCTGGGAAGCTTTGGGGAAGAGCAGTAAAAGCAGAATGAAATCTTCACTCCTGCTTCCACTCATCTGCTGGGAGACTGCAGCTTGCTTGGTTTATACAGGATTTGGAGAAGTTGGTACTTAGCTTTTCCCAAGGGCTGTGTGTGGATCTGAGGTCCTGTCCTGGTGAGGAATGTCTCTCCTGTTCACTGGGCACAGAAAAGGCAGCAGAGCCCTTTGGTGTCTCAGCCTGAGAAGTTTTTTAGTGGTTTAAAATATAACGTGAAGAGTTGTAAGAGAAGTTACAGGTTAGCTCTGACTTGCAACAGTAGATGATTGTCACTGAGTTAACTGCTAAAATTATGTGGGAAAAAAAATCATTGTGAACTGCTACCTTTATTGTGATTTTATTTCACCTGCAGTGTTTCTGTGGAATTTGTGACTTCTGTCCCATAAGAATAGAATGAAGTGATACCTGTTTGGGGAGTCTCTGCTCTTCAGGTGTTATTCTGTGAGAACTCTTCTTCCTGTTGCTCTTAACTTGCTGAGCTTCGAAAAGCAGGCCAGTAAGGATTGCTGGGTAGACAGGAATGATGAAATTTGCTATTCTTTTGACTTTAAAGGCCTAATCTTGCATACATTTTCTTTCTGACAGGTTTGGGTGGGTTTGGCTTTCCCCAGCCCTAATTTTCTGCTGAGGTTATTTTGTGTAGTTTGAATGTTTGTCTTTTTCCCAGTCTGGTGGAAGGTGTGGGCTGTGTCTGAACAAAGGGTTCTCTTCATCTGTTTGTAGTTCATTCATTGCAGCTCCATCAGTTAGAAACCCATGGAGCACTAAATGATGGAGAACACATCCTGTCACCATCCTGGGAAGAAGCATCCTGCTGGCCTCTGAAACCCAGCAAAGCCTCCACTCTGTTATCCTATAGGAAAACAGTGGGAGAAAAGGCTGACTGACTTTATATGCACTTTGTACACTGACACCTAAATAAACCCTCTCATTTTCCCCTTGCAGGAACATCATTTGCAACGAGCTATCTCAGCACAGCAAGTTTTCAGAGAAAAGAAGGAGAGCATGGTTATCCCAGTCCCTGAAGCAGAGAGCAATGTCAACTACTACAATCGTTTGTACAAAGGAGAGTTCAAGCAACCAAAGCAGTTCATTCACATCCAACGTAAGTTACAAACTCTGAGCTTGTTGGGGCTTGTGGTGTCTCTTCATCCCCTCCTTGTTGAACCTGAGTAACCTTTGTCTTGAGGTCAGAGTTGCTACAGAAAGTGGGAAGATTCTGTCAGTTTATATCTAAATTCCAGTGTCTTCTCAAGTTCTGCAGGAATTGACAGTTGCTGGTGAATGTGGGGTTTTGTTTCTGGCTCTGTGCTCGTGCTCGTGTAGGTGCTGAGCCTCATCCTGTCTCTTGGGCTTCCTGTATCCTTGATCCAGCCTCTCTTCACGAGGTTTTTTCCTTCCTAGTCCTGAGAAGGAATAACTGAACCTGCCTGACTGTCTCCTGGTTGCTTATACTGCTGCAGGGAGCAGAAGAGAGTCTGTCTCGCTCACCTGTTAACTCCAAAGTTCTCTCTAAGTGCAGGTCAATAAAGCAGAAGAGTTTTTGTGATTAAATCAGCCTTTGTCCTGCTGGGTATAACAGAGTTCTGGCAGGGTAGGGCAGCTCTGCTGCCCCTGCAGTTCAGGCTGTTCTGGGTAACAGGCACTTTTCTCTGAGTTTGGCTAAAACTGAAGAATTCCATTTCACCAGGGAACTCTTTGAGTTTATTTTATAGATAAAATGAAGTGTTTTGCATGATCTTCGGTTGTTATGTCTTACAAGATCTCATTAATCCAAACCTGTGGGCTCTGGGTTAATTTTATCACTTCTTTTGGTTGATGTTCTGTTGACAAGTGACACACTCTTAGAGTTGAGTTGTTCCTTGGCACACAAATCATGTTTGTCCTTTGCAGGATGTGGCTCAGGGGGTTATTTGGTCACTTGGATTCCTCCCAGGAGTTACCTTTGTAGAAAACCTTTGATTCAATTATTGCATCATTTCTCACCAATGTGGGGAAGTGTCCAATTTTTTCCATTTATTTACAAAATAAGATATTTTGGAAATAATGTGCTCAGGGTCCTCTGTGATGCAATAGAGATCATAGACATGATGGGGGAAAATCAGCTAAAAGGAATTGTTTCTCTCCTTAATAAAAGAAACAAACTTGCAAGCAAGGCTGGCTGAATGAACTGAAACCAAGCTGCTGATTGAGGATTGTATTTTATTCTGTTCTTTGTTGGACACTGCCAGAAACACTGTGAATACTGCTAATAAACATGTCTAAAAATGTTAAGTATATTATGCCAAATTTTTCTTTGTCTTGTTGAAACTCACAGTCTTTTTGGACAGAATTACAGAAGGTATTTGAGCTGAAGATAAATATCAGATACTGCTCCAAGATAATTTTTCCCACATATTCTGGATGGAGTAGGTGTGATACAAGGCAGCTTTATGCTACATAAACTGCTTAGAAATTCTGTTTTAATGAAAGCAGAAATACTTTGGCCAGGGAGGTTGTGTAAACTGATGTAAAATGCCAGGAGGACACATACTAAAACCCATACTTACTGATGGGTATTTCTGGCAAATCATGTCTTGCTGGGATTCTGGTAGCCTAAGATTTTAATATTTTTAGCATTCTTTTATTTAGATCAGTGGTTCCAAGCAGAGAAAAGTTCATTTCTTTGTAAAGCATGGAATTTGTGAATAAGCAAGGTTCCAAGTATTAGTTGACCTCAGTAGCACCAACTCAGATGATGTTGAGCTGAATGTAAAGATAAAACCTTGAACTATTCTAATTATTCCTGCATGCTTAATAATTTTCTAAGAGTATTTGTAGCATCAATAACATGGAGATGAATTTTAAGTTATTGATAATTAGCAAAGCGATTAAGTTAATACATTTGGACCTAGAATTAGAGCTTAAGGGGATTGAAGACAACAAGTGACCCTCACAGAAACAATTAGACAATGCTCATTAAGTGGGGAATGAACTCCAGTCTCCTTAAAAGGTGAACTTTTTGACAGAAAGTTTCTCTTTCATTTTGTAGTTAGGTGGCTCTCTGTATTTATCAGTTTGCTGCCTTGGCTTAGGCCTGGTTACTGGTGTTGGCACAAGAGGGTGCCAGGGCTGTGGTTTGCTGAGGAGGGAAGGCAGTGGAACCACTTGTTTCAGTGGTAACTCGTGCCTGTGGCAGCTTCAAATGAGTGTGGAACCACAGCCTTAATTTAGTTAGCCAAATGAAATTAGTTAATTTAGTTAAGTTAAGCCCAGTCTGGTGTAACTTCGCTGAAAAACAAATTGCATTTGTGTAAGTTGGTATAAACTCAGTTCCTAGGGGAGCTCAAGTCAACAAAAGCAAATCCCTCTTGGCAGGTACTGCTGGGAGTGGGTGGAGTGGCAGAGGATGGGAGGAACTGGGATGTTGTGTTTGCAGCAGCAGTGAGCAAACCAGCATGTTCTGAGCATTCCTGGAGAGACTTTCCAGGTGGGATCACTGGGATGTCGTGTTTGCAGCAGCAGTGAGCAAACCAGCAGGTTCTGAGCATTCCTGGAGAGACTTTCCAGGTGGGATCACTGGGATGTTGTGTTTGCAGCAGCAAACCAGCATGTTCTGAGCATTCCTGGGGAAACTTTCCAGTTGGGATCACTGGGATGTCGTGTTTGCAGCAGCAAACCAGCAGATTCTGAGCATTCCTGGGGAAACTTTCCAGGTGGGATCATTGGGGCCTGTCCAACAGTGCTCTGTAGAAATGCAGATGTTCTGGAGGAGAAAAACTAGATTGATCTGAGTCAGGAGAATGTCCCAGGATTTAGCAGGAGGTGTCCATGTGGGCTGGGACGTGGGGCTGGTTCTCCAGCAGCTCCCCCAGCTGCCATGGCAGGGACAGCATGGAGGGAGTGGTGGATGGTTCCATCCATGGTGCATGAACACCTGGGTCTTGGGATGGTTTTGGAAGCCAGGGAGCTGCCATGCTGCTGGCCAGCTCCAGGGTGAAAATGGCTTTTTCTGGAACAGTTGCAGTTCACTCAGTGCATGGGGAAAGAAGAAAATCAGTAATTACAGATATTGCTGAAAGTGTTGAGGAGCAGATGAACACCAGGAGAGGAGGACTCTTCCATGGGTGTCCCAGAGCTGTGACAAGCCAGCTTAGGGTTGATTAACTCCAAAGGAGAAGAGGTAGCCTTGCATTTCCTGAGGCTTTCCCACCTCCCTAGGCTGCTGAGAGTTTGTGGCCATCCTGTGTGCACTGAAACAGGTGGAATGCAGGTACTGCTCCTGTCCCTTCAGTGCCATTAACCTGCACCTCCTGTGTGTAACCTCTCTGTCAACAGGGAGCCACACTGGTAAATACAGGTCATGACAAATAAACAGAAAAGCATTGCTGGCAGGTATGGAAAGAGGAGTGTGTGGCAGAGGCTGCTGCTGTTCTCACAGGAATGATGGGGGTTGGTTTAAGGAAATTAGGCTGGATTTGTTTGATGTATGCTGATCCTGGCAAGTACCTGTTGGATGCCTTTTATCATCTTGAATATTTATGGAAACACTGAGCAGAGAGAAGGAGGGACCCCCTGCTTCCAGCTGAGGTGCACCATGGGGTCACTTGAGGTGCTGGCAGTAACCTGCCTTCCCTCTTGGAAACACATCTCTGATATCCATAGTGTGTTCCTGAGGGTGATTGGTGGTTTTAGATGGACTTTTTCTTTTCTTTTTGCTGGTCTTGCTGTCTCCTGGTTGCCTCTCAGTTGAGCCTGTCTGATTTTATTCTGGAAGGTGGATGGTTCAAGACCTTTTAATGACTCTTCTTTTCCCTTTGTGGAAATGAAGGGAAGTTTACAGCCACTGCTCATGATTTACAGGCGAACAACATCACATCCTCTCTGTCACAGATCCTCCTGCTCACTGATACTCTGGCTTGGAAAAACTGGCTGGAAACATTTTGTCCACAGGGGATTACTGAATTATCTACTGACAGGCAATAGGTTGACATCTTTCTGGTGTGAGACCAGCATCTGCCTGAGGGCAAACAAGCAGTGCCTTTTGTGGACTTTAATGGTTTTCAGTCCACATGTGAACAGTGAACTACTGCAGAGGCAGATCAGATGTTGAAAGCTGCAGTTTAATACACAGTTAATTATTGGAGAGCTCTTGGTCACTTGCCCGGTGACAGCGTCTTAAATAAACTTGCCATGCAACTTGTATTACTGAATTAATATTGCCAGCAATTCTTGACACATAGTTACAGCCTGTTATTAATTTCTCCTCAAATAAATTGTTACAGTGTGTGGTAGGTCAGAGAACTCTTGTGGCCGAGTGCTGCTGTCACAGTTGGTACAGTCAGGCAGTGTCTCCTCTGAGAGGCACCAGCTTGAGCTGAAGATGCTGAGGGGCTGCATTTTAGCCCTTCCCAGCTGACTAAATAAATAAATGAATAATAAATGAATAAATACTGGTAGTGGTTTAGCTCATCTATTGATTGCACTGGATTACAGAGAGAGTGGTCTTGGGCAAGGCTGAGGTGTGGAAAGGCACTGCTTATCACCTGCTTGTGGGAGGGAAAATACTGGGATTTGCTTTAAAGATGTTGTTTTGTGGTTTTCTTTTGCTCCTGGTCTCCCAAGTTTTTGTTTTAAGGCATTCTCAAAGCACACAGGGCAGCTCAGAGGTTTTTAAATGAGCACTTGGTATAGCCATGAGTTAAGAGCATGGAGATAAGGTAGTGCTGTTTGTCTATTAAGAACAGAATATATTTCATCAGGCCTATTAAGTGCTGTTATTCCAGTGCTGATTGAATTACTGGGAGTGTTCTACCTGGTGTGTCACCCCTTCAGGCTTTTATTAGGTGTACAATTAATGTTTCTATTAACAGTTCTATTATTAACAGTTCTTACTGTCATATGCAATTTACTCATAGTTGTTGTAAAATTTTATCTCTGCTGTGTTACCTGAATGAGAACTTCCTTCTGCTTTTAGTAGGACCAGGAACTTTGTCAAGTATGGAAACTAATTAGCACAATTAGTAATAAAGACATGAGCTCTGCTGGGAAGTTGAGAACTCACTGTTGAGAGAGTCTGAAGGAATTGTCAGGCTCTACATCCACAGCTGAGGTGCTTTTGGAGAAGAAGTAACAATTCCCACAGCATTGGTCTAGGGTTTTTGTTTACATAAAACAAGAAAAAATTTAGCCTATTAAATATTTTAACACTTTAGGTTTGGTTTAAAACTGTTATTTAAACTGTCATTTAAAACTGCTGTTTAACACTGTTTAAAAATGAAATTATATTGGAACTTGAGTGTGAATGCTGGAATTTGAAAATGATCTTAGCTCTTCATCTTACCATGATATTGTGGAGGAGATGTATTATAACAGCATTGAGAAGCATCTTTGCTCCTGTTTTGCAAAGATAGTTTAAAGTTTCTGTGCCTATCACCCCCCCAAGTCACTTAAAATGAAACTTCCTGGATTCCTTTTAAAGTTGGAGCCAAGCAACTTCTAACTGCTTTGTATTACTTGGGAAACTTTTTTGCATTAAAAAACTGTTCTGCTAGAGAAGTGCTGGTGTGGAATTTGATCAGTCCTTTTTGATTTCTGATTGCAGGTGTGTGTCCAGAGTGTGTCACTTACCCAACATTTCCATTTCTTGTCTTCCAGCCTTTAATCTGGACAATGAACAGCCAGATTATGATATGGACTCTGAGGATGAGACCCTACTGAACAGGCTGAACAGGAAGATGGAAATCAAGCCACTGCAGTTTGAAATAATGGTTGACAGACTCGAAAAAGCCAGTTCTAGTCAGGTATGGTGGGAAGAAATCACTGAGAGCTTTTGCTTTCCTGGGGCTGGTTGGGTTCTGGGTGGGTGCTTGGTTTTATTTCCTGCTGACAGAAGTGTGTTTGTGTGAGTCTGGAGTTCCACAGAAGTCACCTTGTGTCAATATTGGTAACTTCAGGTAAAACATGTGGGGAAGGAGTTTTTGGAGTTGCAGGGATTGATGTTAAATTTTAATTCCTGACCACAGTGTGCTAGAGAGAACAACTTACAAGTTGTTTTACCACTGTTGGTATGGAACAAACTTGTGTTGATCAGTAGGTGTTGAAATGGCTATAAATATATGAGAATTCAGATGTTGTTCCACTTGTTTCTGCTGGACATTAACTCTGGTTGGCTTTAGAGGGTTGGAAGCACAGACAGGGAATTAACCACGAACCAGTTTACAGTGAATTAACCACAAACCAGTTTTAAATCAGATCCCAAGGTGTTCCAGGAGGGCAGTGTCTGGAGAAGGGTCCTAGAGCCCAAAATATTACTCCAAAACTACATCTGAGGGCCCAGTTTGTGCCAGTAACATTTGAAACAGGTGGAATTCTTTCCCAGTGAGATGAGGCTTTGTGGGAGTGAAAAATCCTTTGTGGGATCCATGGCTCTGCCTCAGTTCCTTAACCTGATTTAGTTCAATGCTGTCTGTTAAAGGCCAAAATATTGGATTCTCTCCATCTCAGAGCACTTTCAGAAAAGCAGAGATTTCTTACTATGCTAAGAAAATGGGAATGAAGGGAAAAAAATAGGGAATACATTGGATGATACTTGTTGAACATGGATTTGTTAGATCTTTGATAAAGACAGCTCTGTTTTGTCCTTCAGTTCAAGTGGTGATCACTTTTCATGATCAATATTCATCCTTCTCATGATGGTTTCACCTTTCCTTGCTGGAGTAATAAAGTTAAATTTAAGATTTGAAAGATGCTTTTCAAAAAGCATTATAAGAATAAGTTATAAGAATAGAGAATTCTTTTATTTCTGTGGATAAAAGGAACTCTCACAGGTTGTTGGAGCCTGGCAAGGGAAGTGGCTGGTGGGGTTTGAGTGCTCTCAGATTCCCAGTTTGCATGCCTTATCCCTGGAATATGAAAGGATGCTGCTGGGAATGCCTTCCCTGCCAAGGAGGGGTTGCAAACATTTCCCCTGGGCATTCTCATAACCTGATTTAAGCAGGGAACACAAGGATTCTGCATCTGCAAGCAAGCACAAGCACAGGGCCAGCTTCACGTTTCCAACCAGGCACTCAAGGCAGAGTTGGTTTAATTTTTAGAAGAAATATGTTCATGGAAAAAGGAGAGCAAAAGACAATCAAAATTGAGATTATTTTCAGGCAGTAGTTTTTCCTTTTATTTTAAAAACAGTTCAGTGCTTTTCTAATTCTGCTGTAGATTGCAAAGGTTTTATTCTGCTCTGGCTGGAATTAACACTTCAGAGTATCCATGGTTACACTCAGGATTTCCTTATTTTCCAAAATGTGTTGTTTCCTTTTTTGCTTCTCCTAACGTAGGGACAAGATTTGATTTTGACACGTTGCAAAAGTGCAAATTAAGTTGTTCAGTTGATTTTTTTTCAAATTATGGGGAAGATGAAGTCCTGCCTGACTTCTTTCTAAGTAATACTAGGGATAATATTTTCTTTCTGTTTAATGAATGGCCTCAAGATGATAGCAGCCTGTTAAACAAATGTACTGCTTGGTGATATTTTTGCATTTATTTAGAGTCTGATTTCCATATAAAAAGCTGAGGTTTTGTCTTTAAATTACCTGTGTAGAACTACCACCTGCTGAAATAACTGAGCAAACAAGTGAACAACTTTGTGTCTCTGGGCTGGAATAAACAAGGATGGGCATTGCCCTTTTCTGTCCCAAAATAAACATTTTGGGGGGGAAATAATTAAGAAGTAAATTCACTTGTAGTGGAATCAACATTCAACTGCAAAGAATTACACATTAGTAAAGATTAACCAATAAGAAACTTCTTTTTTTAGGGGGAAAAAACAGATTAAGTGATTCCCAAATCATGATCTGCAGACTGTCGTTAGTTCTTTCCTGTGTTTGTAGTTGTTTCAAACAGTGTTTTTCTTCATGAAATCTTCCTGAAAGATTGATGGAGTTCTAGACCACTGGATGAAAGAGATGCTGCTGCTTGTTCCCAAAAATTGGGAACTCTATATTTAACTTGGGAAGAACAACTGATGGCTTCAATTTCCATCAATGCTTTTTCATCCCTTTACTGTGGTGCTGGAAAATGATGAAGTTTATCCAGAAGATGCATGGTGGGTGTGACTGTGTGGTGACTTTCCCTGCACCCCCATCCCAAATGCACCTTTTCCCTGTCCCCCTGCAGCTTGTGACCCTTCAGGAGGCCAAACTGCTGCTAAATGAGGATGACTACCTGATCAAGGCTGTCTATGACTACTGGGTGAGGAAGCGCAAGAACTGCCGAGGGCCCTCCCTCATCCCCCAGATCAAGCAGGAGAAGAGGGATGGCTCCACCAACAACGACCCCTACGTGGCCTTCAGGAGGAGAACTGAGAAGATGCAGACCAGAAAGGTGACTTGGCACACTCTGCTGCTTGAAATTTTACGTTTCTCCCTTGGTAGGAATAATTTGGATCCCTGTCCAGCATCTTGCAGGGGACAATTTACCATCCCATCCATTTTTGGAGCTGAAGCTCAGAGCAGTGCCTGGCACATGAACAACCTGCTGGCTTGAAAGCTTTAAAAAGGGGAAACAATTCCCAGTGTTTGGGAATGATTTGAAGCAGGAGATCTGTAATCACTGAGCATTTTGCTTGGTGCACATGTACAGCTTTACTTTGTGTGAAATCAAGGTGGGGGAAGTAAGCTTGAGTTCCTTGTTCTGACAAACTTCCACTGGCTTCATCTGGAATCTGGGCAAAACATGGGGGGAATGGCTGAAAAGTTCTTCTCAGTTTACTCTTAATTTTTTAGCTTTTCCTGCCTTTGTTTGCCAAGTAGGATCTGCTTTAGGAAGTGGAGTGTCCTCATGAGCCTCATTTGCAGCATTATATAACTTGATTTTTGCGGTTTGTGCCTCATGGCTTTTGCTTTTGACTAAACATTTGTTTCATCTCTCAACAGAACCGAAAGAACGATGAAGCATCTTATGAGAAGATGTTGAAATTAAGGAGGGAGTTTAGCAGAGCCATAACAATTTTGGAGATGATTAAGAGGAGAGAGAAAACAAAACGAGAGCTGTTGCATTTAACGTTGGAAGTTGTGGAGAAAAGGTAAAATTCCAGATTATAAAAACCAAGGTGTTCAATTTTCATTAAATGGCTTTGAAAGCATCTCTTATAATTTATTTATTATAGCACCAGGAACTTCAGAAGGTAGAAGAGAAGGAGTTTGTGTAGACAATTGGAAGACACTGGTTTGTGTCTCTCCAATATTTCCCAGTGGAAATGCAGCACTATAGTTTTAATCTTGTTTTTTTGAGGTACCATTTGGGTGATTATGGAGGTGAAATCCTCAATGAAGTGAAGCTGAACAGACCCGAAAAGGAGATGGGCACAACTCCATCATCTCTCCACAACGGGAACCACCACAAAGTTCAAGAATGTAAAGTTAAGGTAAGATTTATTTTTTATTTTCCTGCTGTCAGTCTCTTGTTCCTGGGATCATCATTCCTTTGGGATCATCATTCTTTTGGATATACTTCAAATTCAAGGTGTCTGTGAAGAAATAACCTGAAATATTTTGAGTTAAAATGCTTGGGGGAGTGAGGCTGAGAGTTGAAGACCTCTGGAAATTTGTATTTAGCACCTGCGACACCTAGTGGTCCCAGAATTCCATGCAAAGCCCTGGATGCCTTTTTCTCCAGGAATTTTGGCATTCCTGGTGTTTCTCCTCTGGTTCCCAAGCCAAACTCCATTACTGGAGTTAGTTTCAGTCAGGCCATTATTGATGAGTGATAATTCAGGGTAAATTGAAACACTTTTTAAAACTTCTCTAGCTTCTCCTTCAAATGGAGAATTTTGCAAGTGAAATAATCTTTTCAAGTGGGAGCTTTGAAGTTTAATAACGTTTGTGTTCAAGTGGACAGTTCAATATCTGCAGAGAGTTTATGTGAGAAAAATCTTAAATAGCCAGCCCAAATATCTGTTCAAAAGTGTCAGCTCTCTGAGAAACAGGAAACAAATTAAATTGTTTCTTTTGAACATGTCTGAGCAGTTCAGAAAATTGAAAGTGCCGTGGAAAAATGAGATCTCAGAAAATAATTGGAAGAGGAATTGCAATTACAATGTACTGAGTGTGGTGCAGAGTGAGGAGCCTCTTTGGCAGTCATATGGCTTGAGAGCTCTCTATTTATTAAAGTAATAATAAATTTAAATAAATATAACAAATAAATTTAAATCTAATAAATAAATCTAATGAATAAAATAAATAGCTGTAAAACCAATCAGAGGTGAAATTCTGGGGTTCAATGTGTTCAGTAACTTTTGCATGGATGTGTCTCAAATGTCTGCAGAGCCTTTGGAAGACAAGCAGTGATGTCTTAAAGTAATTAAGTTTTCTCTTCTCATGCCTTAGTTTCTAGAATTTTCTGTTTGTTCTCCCTGAACAGCATCCTCACCACTCCTCTCTGAAGGAGGAGGTGTCTGATGTTGTCCGTCAGAAGAAGAAGTACCTGAAGAAGCCCAAGCTGGAGTGTGTGGTGACCCCTCAGCCCCTGGCTGAGCCCTTGCCTGTGCTCAGCAAGAGTGATATCAAACAGTATGACTTCCACAGCTCTGATGAGGATGAGTTCCCACAGGTAACCACCAAAATCTGTGTCCACAAGGCAGAAATTTCAGTTACCTGGCTTGTCCCAGCTCTGAGTAGATCTAAAAGCTCCTTGTATAAACTGAATTTTCTTTCCAAGCTGTGCTTTGATATATAAACGTTTGTTTTACATAAACAGAAACTTTTCTAATAAATACAATTATACAAAGGTGGCAGTTGGGACAATGATGTTGTTTTCTGGTCTAGGTACCCTCACCAGTGTCAGAAGCAGAAGAAGAAAATGATCCTGATGGACCTTGTGCTTTCAGGAGAAGAGCAGGATGCCAGTATTATGCTGTAAGAATGTGCTCTTGGGTTTAGTGATGGTTTCTTTCAGTTCAGGTTGGCATAGTGCTGATGCTGGAGTTCTTCTCTTCCCACTCTTCTATTCCCACCAAGCTTTGATGCTTTGGTGAATCCAAAGACAATTGCAGGAACATCTCCTTTTCTGCTTGGACCTCTGAAGGGTCCAAGCTGAACCTTCCCTCTTATTTAAAATTTATCTTCCTTTCTTTTTTCTCCTAAGCCTGTGAGTTAATTTCTTTGCCAAAAGATGTTGAGATGACTGAAAATTTTTATTTTTATCCCTTGCTGTTAGAAGCAGCTGTTACTTTTCAGCTTGTACAAAGTACAGCTGTTGCAGTTACTTTTCCCTTGCTGTTAGAAGCAGAATATTTGAACAATGTTAATCTTAGAGTTTATTTTTTAACTACTGGAAGCCATGGTTTGGTTAACTCAGCATAAAGCACACATTCTGGAGCCTGTGCATGATAACCAGCAGTGCCTAGTGAAAGCACCCTCTGAGTGAAGACAAAATTGACTTTTCTCTCTTCACAGCCTCGTTTGGACCAAACGAATTCTTCGTATGAAAGCCCAGAATTGGCAGAATTGGACAAGCTGAGGTTCAGGCATTGCCTTACAACCCTTACAATCCCAAGGAGATGTATAGGATTTGCAAGGAGGAGGATTGGCAGGGGTGGAAGGTACAGCTGGGTTATTTTTCCTCTTTGTTCCCCTTCAAAGCATAAAAGTATGAAAAAGAGATAATAAAACTAATGATTTTCCTCCTTTTCCTCTTTAATCAGGGTTATTATGGACCGAATATCCACAGAACATGATCCTGTCTTGAGGCAGATTGACCCGGAAATGCTGAACAGTTTTTCAAGCTCTTCCCAGACTTTAGACTTTTCTTCTAATTTTTCACGGACCAATGCTTCCAATAAACATTGTGAAAACAGACTGTCCCTTCCTGAAATCCTAAGCAATATCAGATCATGTCGACTGCAGTGTTTTCAGCCCAGGCTACTCAATCTCCAGGACAGTGATAGTGAAGAATGTACCTCAAGGAAAGCAGGGCAGACTGTGAATAATAAAAGAGTCTCTGCAGCATCTGTAGCTTTATTGAACACCAGCAAGAATGGCATATCAGGTAGGCAAGGATTTGGCTTCTTCTGGGGTTGAAAAGAATGAATTTTGGTGGCTTTTCCTTGTGGCTGGATTGATAAAATCTTCTAACTTGACTATTTTGCATTTCTTAAAACAAACAGACACTTCCCACAAACAGTGCTCTTCCTCCTGCTTTGCTTCCTTTAAAGTGCTGGATTCCAACCATTATTCAAAGCAGGGATTCTGCTCATATTAAGAATTTCTTAGGTCTAATTGAGTCTTAATGGCACTAATTGATCTAAGCTTGTTTCAGGGTAGAAGAATGCTCATTATGAATGCAAAACAAGACTGGTGGTTTCTTGGGGAGGGTGGGTGTGGCTCATTTTTGTTGCCAGTTTTCATTTTTGACTCAAAAAAAGGTAGGAAGTTCCTAAGTGCCTTGAGCAGGCATGAAGAGGTCTGAAAATGGTAAAAATGTTGATGGAAAAGGTCTGAAAATGGTAAAAATGTTGATAGTGGAAGCATCCAGTGATAAAAAAATTGCTTTAAGCTTAAATTGAGCAGTGTTTGCATCACTTGCTCCAAGAGCTAGAGTTGTAATGGCTCAAATTTTAACATTATCACTTCTTTATAATCTTAAATGAGTCATAATGAGATGATAATCCAAAAATCTGAAAAATTTGAGATAAAGCAAAGAGGTTTCCTACACCAGCAACACCTGAGTGTATCCCATCTCCATCCTGTATTGTAAACCAGGATAATTAAATCATGGAACAGATTGAATTCCATCATTTCTGTGGTTGTGGAATGTTCCATCTCTCTCCAAGCTGCAGGAATGGGTATTTGATGTGCAGTAATGTATCTCTAGAATTTCTATGTACTATTAAATTCTTCTGACAGAGGCACAGAATATTTCTTCCAGCCCAATACTTGCACAGCTCCTCAGTGTGGTCACTGTAACCTGCAGATTGTTCTCTCCCATGAAAAGATTGAGCATTTTCCTGCTACTTGAAAAGAACAGATAGAATGTACTAAATATTTAATGTAATTATTTTTTGGAAGAACTTGAAGGCCTGGGGAATCCCAGCTGTGGCAGAAAGGGGCAGTTCAGTGTGATGGATTATTGATAAACACCAAGAGCTGTTAAAGAAATAGCTGAAAAATGAATAAAACCAAACCTGATGGATCTAAGCCACTTTTTGGAGGAATAGTAATAAACTTGTGGTCTAATTTTAGGAATCATCTGAGGAATACATTTAAATTAAATGGAAATCCCTCAGCAGTTGAAGTACATTATGCATGAAATTTATGGCTGGGGGAGGACCTTTTTTGTCAGAGATTTAAATTACAAACCAGATGCTGCAATTCTGGAACAGGATCAGACACAACAGACAACAGAATCCTTCCCCAAATAACCAAACCAGCAAGAGGCTCTGCTGCTGGCTGCTGGATTTTCTCCCTAGCAAATAATTTTAAAATACATTTTAAAAAGGCTGATCAGAGTCTGGTTGTGCATGAAATGAGCTCAAGCACTGTCACTGCATTTATTGAAGTCCTTCTCTTTGGGAAGTAATTGTTGAAATCAGTTGATTTTCCAGCTGGTTTGATATTCCCTCCAGTGGCAGTACTTAAACTGATTATTTTTATATTTTTAATCATTTTATTTTAGAGAAGACTTGAGAGTTGCTTTGATTTTCAGTGCACAAGAATATTTAAAATGACCTCTGTGTTATATTTTCCCCTGTATTAGTAAACCAACTCAACCATTTCCTCAAAATCATTATACAAACAGAATTTTTTTTTTTTAATATGTGACTAGACTTTTCCTCAAAATACCTAATGAAGGCACGAATCAAGAACCAATTTTTTGAGCTAAATTACTCTCTTGCTCATGTTGTAAGCACTGCAAATGGGCAAAGCATGTCCCTGAGAGAGAGCACAACTGCACACAATGCTCTTCCCAGCTGAAGGATTTTGCTTATGCAACAAACTTTTACTTTTTAGAGGTTTTTTTTTTTTCCCCAGCCTTAAATCCCACATAGGAGTAATTAATGCAATGCCACTTTTGGGGCCACTTTATCTTTGATTAAAGCCTTCAAGTCCTGAGAGAAGTGACATCATAATGCAAACCTTCCAAGGAGGAGAGGAGCCTGCAAGTGAAAGCTGAAGGGACTTTTTTACCCTGTTGTGGTGCAGTTTTTCAGCCCAGTCAGGCTCTGATAAAATAAAAACCCTGAAGCTGCAGAGTTTAAGCCTAACCTTAGAGGCTGCCTTGGGACATGGTGAAAGTTTCCTCGTTTTTCCTCTTTTTTCCTCCTTTTTCCTCCTTTTTCCTCCTTTTTCCTCCTTTTTCCTCCTTTTTCCTCCTTNCTCCTTTTTTCCCCTCCTTTTTTCCCCTCCTTTTTTCCCCTCCTTTTTTCCCCTCCTTTTTTCCCCTCCTTTTTTCCCCTCCTTTTTTCCCCTCCTTTTTTCCCCTCCTTTTTTCCCCTCCTTTTTTCCCCTCCTTTTTTCCCCTCCTTTTTTCCCCTCCTTTTTTCCCCTCCTTTTTTCCCCTCCTTTTTTCCCCTCCTTTTTTCCCCTCCTTTTTTCCCCTCCTTTTTTCCCCTCCTTTTTTCCCCTCCTTTTTTCCCCTCCTTTTTTCCCCTCCTTTTTTCCCCTCCTTTTTTCCCCTCCTTTTTTCCCCTCCTTTTTTCCCCTCCTTTTTTCCCCTCCTTTTTTCCCCTCCTTTTTTCCCCTCCTTTTTTCCCCTCCTTTTTTCCCCTCCTTTTTTCCCCTCCTTTTTTCCCCTCCTTTTTTCCCCTCCTTTTTTCCCCTCCTTTTTTCCCCTCCTTTTTTCCCCTCCTTTTTTCCCCTCCTTTCCTCTCCTGTCCTCTCCATGTTTGATTTGGCAAAAGCAAATGATATTTAAAGTGCTAATGAAGATCTACTGATTTATAGCAAGGTGAACAGCTGAGCTCAACCTGACCACTGAATAAACACCTGAAATTCAGGCACATAAAGGCAGAGTGAGGCAATGCTGAATTCTGGAGTTAACCATGACTTGTAATCTGTGACAAACTGGGAAGGAAGGGAAATTGAAAACATGGAATCTAACCTTGTTCTTGAACAGATTGCTGTAAAACAAAACACATTTTCTGGGATTTGTTACCTCAGAACTTAAAACCAGAAATGTATATAGTATTCCATAATGCTGTTCTCAGCCCTGGTGCCTTCAGCAGTGCCCTGTGTTTTGTGAGGGGATGTAGCAGGTTGAGCTGATTGAACTTGGAATGAAATTCTAGGTAAGAATCTGCAAGAGGAACAAAATAAATGCAAAAGAAACTTGGGTTGGAAATTTTAATGTTGCTAGAGTTTAAAAGGAGTCGTTTCTGAGTAACTGGATTTTAAGTGCTCTCCTAACATGGTTGAAACCTGCTTTAGTAATGTAGCAGTAAAGAAGAAATTTCAGTACTAATTTCTAAGCAATCACAGTCCTAATTCTGGTATTTTTTCCACAATGGAATTTCAGGACAGCCCCGAGTACTAAAAGTAGTAAATGCAAGAGCCAAACCCTGAAGGATGATGGATCACTGTGTGTTTTAATGACAGCTCAGTGGCTCTTGGGGCTATTCCTGCAGAATGCAGGTGTTTGAGGTGCAGCACAGCTTCAGGCTTGGAAAAACAGAGTGGAGGACAAAGTGTTGAAATGTATTCATGGGAATCTATGAAAAGTGAATTCTCTCTTTGCTCGCTCCCAAGGGAACTCAGTCCTGAGGTTACCTAGCTCAGCTTTTAGCAGGAAAGCCCTGGAGGTATTTCCAGTTTACCAAGTGTGCAATTCTTCAGGGGGACAAGATTAAAACCTTAGCTTTTCTAACTTCATTCCCTTCCCGTGTTGTGACTGTGCCATTACTGGGGTGGCCTTAACCTGGTTCTCAAAAAGAAACTTATTGTGGTACCCCTAAACTCTTAGTCCATTTAAAACAAATTGGCACAGAAAATCTCCCATGCCAGAGGTGTGCTTCCCTCAGAGTCCATTGTGGTGTTGGAGAAAGGGACAGCAAGAAACTGTAGGAAGGGAAATTGTCCAGGAATCAGCTCCCAGTGTTCACTGGGAAAGAAGACACTCAGCTCAGCCCAGGGTACTTTGTCCTCAGCTCTGATTTTTAGGCTGTGCTGCTTTTCTGAAAGTCAGGGAAGTAATTTCTCTTAAGCTTTTGCCTAAAGCTACTGGAGAGAAAACCACCAAAGATAGAAACTGCTTAAAAGCAACGAAAAGCTCCAAATTCTTTTGTTACAACTTGATTCATTGAAAGAACACAGCAACCAAACACAGCTTGACCTCTCCTTTACATAATACAGAAGATTTTGGGTGCATCTGACGTGATTTCCATTGTCTTCTCCCACTTGTTACCCACCTTAGCTGCTCTCCTGCCTTCTCCACGTGGTGTTCTGTGTAACCATGGCTCCTTTCTTTCCCTCAGTCACAGGGGGGATCACAGAGGAGCAGTTCCAGACACACCAACAGCAGTTAGTGCAGATGCAGAGGCAGCAGCTGGCCCAGCTGCAGCAGAAGCAGCAATCTCTGCATTCCTCCCAGCAGACACATCCGAAAGCACAGGTACTGCCCTCGCCCTGCTGTGATTTAAGAAACTTGGGTTGGATTCCCAGCCCTGTGGGACACCCCAGCAAACAGGGGACGTTTTAGAGGGAACCTCAAACTCATTGCTCAGGGTTTTTTTAATAAATTTTACAAGTTGAGTAAGAGCTGAATATGCTATGTGCATCCACTGAGTTATTGGTGTGAAATCATCAGTGTAAAATCATCAGTGTGTGCTCTCCACTCTTCCTATTTTCACTGGTTTTGTCCTCCTGTCTGGAAGTGCTCTGAAGAGACTTTATTAAAATGACCTGTTCTGTTATGAACAGATGTTCTGTGAGCACTAAAAATTGGTATCTCTGAGAGGAAAAAGGGAGCTTTGTGTATTTGGACTTCTAAAAGAATCCCATTTTTCTCTAGAGTCCCTTGCAAGGGAAAAATGTTTTTCCATTGCACTTAGTTTTCTGTTAGCTTCTTCCCAATAAAACATAAAAGCTGTTGCTGTTGTCTCTTACTAGGAAAATGGATATTACTTTAAACATTTTATATCTAATTGCTTGTGCTGTTTCTCCCTTCCCCTCAGTGTTTTTTATTTCAATTAATCAGGGATTCTGTGCTGGCAGACACTGATGACATTTTTTGTAAGTGTAAAGACACGATGCCAAAATATTTTAACAAAACAAATGAATTTTGGATCTTTAAAACACTTCAAGCTTCTGTGCAAAGTCATTTTCTTAGTTAATAAAAATTGAAATTGAAGAATTAATGTTCTTTCCAGTAAGAATGGTGAGTCTTTCCAGTAGAAACTGGACTAACAGAGTGACATTCCAGAATGTGCTGGGCAGTTATCCTGTGGTACAAGTCACTCCCTGAGAGTGAATATACCACAAATACTGCCCACCCCTGGGATTTGCAGCTGCAGGGCATTTGCTGCCTGGAGGCAGAACAGAGGAGGAGGTTTAATGGTTGTTTTCCTAGAGGAAACTGCTGCAAACATAGGGAATCCTGTGTGCTTTGGGTTGGAAGGGACCGTAAAGCTCATCCCTGTAAAGCTCATCCCAGCCCCTGCCCTGGGCAGGGACACCTCCCACTGTCCCAGGCTGCTCCCAGCCCCATCCAGCCTGGCCTTGGGCACTGCCAGGGATCCAGGGGCAGCCACAGCTTCTCTGGGAATTCCAGCCCAGCCAGGAATTCCCAATTCCCAATATCCCACCCATCCCTGCCCTCTGGCACTGGGATCCATTCCCTGTGTCCTGTCCCTCCATGCCTTGGCCCCAGTCCCTCTCCAGCTCTCCTCGAGCCCCTTTAGTCCCTGCAAGGGGCTCTGAGCTCTTCCCAGAGCCTTTCCCTCTCCAATCTGAGCAACACAACACAAAAGTGATTTGTTGTGCTGAGAATAGCACTGACCATGGCCTGGCTGCATTGGGCAGCACCTGTTTAACACTCATTTGGACACTGATTTCCAGCTTTTCATCACCCTGGTGACAGAAACTTCAATGTTGTGATGCATTAGGTCCCACATAGAAGCTGTATTTGTTTATTTGCTTCGCTTGTGCACTGTAGCAATCCTAAAGTATCTTTCATTTTCTACTTGGATAATTACGAAAATCATCTTTTCCTCTTCCTGCAGGGCTCCAGCACCTCTGACTGTATGTCCAAAACCCTGGATTCAGCCAGTGCCCACTTTGCTGCCTCTGCAGTGGTCAGTGCCCCTGCCCCCGGGCGCAGCGAGGGAACGAAGGAGCAGAACACCAGCCACAACAATATCAATGGTGTTGTCCAACCTTCAGGTGAGGGGCCCCTCAAAATCCTGCTCTGCAAAGAGCTGAGAATATCAACTGCTCTTACTTATCACCTGATCTTATTGCTGATTTTGAAATATTAATAAATAACAACAAAGAAATATGTTAGTTGTGATCGTTTTAAATATTGTTCTCTAAAGTGCTTTGGAGCAATGGTTTGAATCATGGAATGTCCTGAATTGGAAGGGACCCCCAAGGATCATCGAAGTCCAACTCCTTGCCATGTACAGGACAGCCCCAAGAATCCCACCTTGTGCCTGAGATCCAGTATATGTTGTTAAAATGGATATAAAACTACCAAGTTCTCTTTACCTTGGTGATGCCTTAAATGGCTGCCTAGAAACAGAGACCAGACAGGAATAAAGGAATAAAGGAGGGATTTATCTGAAAGGCCTTCAGAGGTCACACTCTGGGCTCCAGAGGCTCCTGCCTCAGTGCATCCCAAAATGGACAATGCCAGCTCCCGAGTTCTTCCCACTTTGATATCAGCATCAATTGCCCAAGCAGAAGCCAGGCAAGGATGGAATTTGCCCAAGCTTGCCCCCCTCTCCCCAAGATGAAGGTTTGCAGTTGTTGGGCCCAGGAGGGTCTGGGTGTCCTTGGAGAGCGAGCTGGAGAGGCTTTGTTATGTCAGTGTGAGCATGAGAGAACAGCACTGAACGAGCTCCAGGGAACTGCAGAGTTACACTGGGCACTGCAGGGCTGGGAACAGAGAAAAGTTCAAACCTAAGGCATCATTGAAGAGCATTGTTTCCTTTTCCTTTGGTAGTCTTCATCCTCTAATAATCTGTTCTGATCAAAAGTCTAAATGACTTAAACCAGCATTTTAAACCAATGTGTGTAATGAAAGAATAAATCGACTGCTTAAAACATTAAGTACTTTGAGAAGGAAATGGAAAAGTTGATTCATTATTTGGTTGTTACCTCACTTGTATGTTCAGCCAAAAACGTACTAACCAACCTTTACTGGCAGTTCTTCTGACATCACTGTGAGCCTCAGGTTTCACTGCATTTAGGATTTGTCCCAGAAAAGTGCAGCCATTGGCATTCAGTGCCCCCTGCCAGCCCTCCTCCTGTGGTGCTGGTTGTGCTGGGGCCATCTCCACGATGCCAAGAGGCAAATGGGATTTGGGCTGCCAAGACAAAGAGGCTTTTAAAGTAATTTGTTGTTTTAGCAGCTAATGATGTGATTAGTTTTATAGACCTTCTGCCAGGCTGGGTTAATGATAATATGAAATGAATAGAGGGAGAAAAAACACGACTGAATAAAATCAATAAACTGGCACAGTTCCAGGATAGAGAGAGAGAGATCTGTGTGTAATTGTCTGAGTTCATATCCAAGAGGGCAGTGCTTTGAGGGTGGAAGATCAGGCACATGGGAGTGTGCTGATGCCTTAAATGGCTCCCTAGAAACAGAGACCAGACAGGAATAAAGGAATAAAGGAGGGATTGATTGGAAAGGCCTTCAGAGGTCACACTCTGGGCTCCAGAGGCTCCTGCCTCAGTGCATCCCAAAATGGACAATGCCAGCTCCCGAGTTCTTCCCACTTTGATATCAGCATCAATTCCCCAAGCAGAAGCCAGGCAAGGATGGAATTTGCCCAAGCTTGCCCCCCTGTCCCCAAGATGAAGGTTTGCAGTTGTTGGGCCCAGGAGGGTCTGAGTGTCCTTGGAGAGCGAGCTGGAGAGGCTTTGTTATGTCAGTGTGAGCATGAGAGAACAGCACTGAACGAGCTCCAGGGAACTGCAGAGTTACACTGGGCACTGCAGGGCTGGGAAGATAGAAAAGTTAAAACCTAAGGCATCAGTGCCATGCTGCCACTTTGGAATTTTTCCATCTTGTGAATCTGTAAAATATGGACATTCATGTCATAACACACTCAAAGCATTGCCCTTGAGCTTAATCTTCAGCTTTTCATCTGAGAAACATCCCATTTTTAACACCTACCATTTGTTGTGTGTCGCAGGAACCTCCAGAACTTTGTACTCCACCAACATGGCTTTATCATCCAGCCCAGGGATCTCAACTGTACAGCTCGTAAGGACAGTTGGCCACAGCACCACAAACCACTTAATCCCAGCCTTGTGCACGAGCAGCCCTCAGCCTCTCCCCATGAACAATTCCTGCCTGCCGAGCGCCGTGCACCTCAACAACGTCAGTGTTGTGTCTCCAGTCAATGTTCATATCAATACAAGGACTTCAGCGCCCTCTCCAACAGCCTTAAAACTTGCCACAGTTGCTGCCAGCATGGACAGAGTGCCAAAGGTAACTCCCAGCAGTGCCATCAGCAGTATAGCAAGGTGAGTGACACAGGGCTTGTGGTGGGAATTACAGAATCCTTTGGAATCACCAAAACCAGCTCGTGAGCCACTCTCACCTTGTCAGAGCACAGCTCTGGGTGCCACCTCAGCAGTGCCTCCCCCACCTCCCTGGGCACTTCCAGCCCTTTCCGTTGTTGCCTTTCCCTGGTCTTAAAATTAAAACTAAAACATGGTTTATGGGGAGAAGGGATTTTTATTTTTATATTTCAGGATTTTTATATTTCAAGATTTTTGGGTGCAGCACTTTTTGAATGCTTTGAAAAAATGCATGCACACCCTGTCACACTGAAATACACACAATTATAGGCCTCGCAAAATTAGCATATTTATCAAAGATTCCCCAGTGAGAGGCTCATGTGAACTTTCTGTTTTGAGGAACTTTTTTCTTGGATGGGCTTATTTTAGTGTACAAAAATATGTTTTGGAGAGGACTTTGGTGTCTGGGGTTTTCAGACTGTGGTGGTTTAATGGTGCAGTGGGTCTCAGTTAAGTTATGAGACTTGGAAAATTACAAGTATGTAGGTTGAAAGCACTAAGAATACATAAAACTATAAAAGAGTGTGTAAGAGGGGTATAAAAGAAAAAGCAAAAAATCATTCTGGCATCACCATGATAAAGAAATTCCTCCTGTGTCCCACCCAAACCTCCTGTGGTGGGTGCAGCTTCAGGTTGTGTCCTCTCCATTGTCACACCCAACCCTGCACTAGAGGGAATCTCTTCCACCCCTGAGAGGCTTCTCAGCACCTTCAGCATGGCCACAGCAAACCACAAGAGCTGATTTTGCAAATTAAACCCCTCCAGTAATGTGCACTGCCTTTAGGCACCTGTACTTTTGGTCAGCTTGTACTCTGTTTGAATTTTAGCCATTTCATTTGTCCCTTCTCATACAGCATTTTCAGGTAGATTCTGTCAAACTCTCCTCATGTTCCCTCTAAATCATTGTACCAATATTGTAAGGTACAGGCTGGCACATCTATTTTTATATTTACCTATGGATATTACCTACAAAGAATAGTCCCCCATGCTAACCCAGCTCCAAAAAAGAAAAAAAACACACCCAAAAAGACTTTAAAACTCAGAATTCCAAGTTTCTCTCCACAACAGGTTTTATTATTTAACATTATTATTCTTTTCTTGTGTGTTTGTTAAATAGTTTTTTCATCTTCACTTTGCTCTGAAAAAAAAATTTATTTTCCCAAACCTAGTAAAAAAAGGGTAACTACAGCCTGCTTTCTATCAGAAAATATTCTCCTCTAAATTTGTCTCAAACCAAGACAGTGTATTACATATTTATATAAAACACAAAAAAGTGACAGCCTGCATCTTACATATAAAATCATAATTCATAATTGTTTAAGTTGGAAAAGACCTTTACGATCATCAAGTCCAAACTTTAAGATATTTATTCGTTGAACAGCTCTGTTATTTCAGGATACTTGGATGATGTTTCATAGGAGCTTTGCAGTTGGCAAATTCATCTGAAAATGGCAATATTTGGCCTTTGTTTGAAGTCTCTGCTGGGTTATATGATAGGCAGAAAACAAAGTCATGTTTGTGAATTGGAAAAGTAAAAATGGGTATTAGTAAATGAGTAAAAAATAGGTGCTAAGCAGAATGGGGGGAATTACAATATGATACTGAGTTATCATATCTTGGCTTTGTTCCTTCAGGACAGCTTTTAGTAATTATATCCATAATTGAGGCTGGAAATGGACAGTTAAATGCAGTAACTTTGCACTGTGGATTAACAGCAGCTGTTGAATGCCTGTATTTATTTTAAATAACGTTTGCAGTGTGTGTATTAAGCTTCCTCCCAGGTAACAGCTGCGTGAAAACACGAAAGAAATACCAAAAGCTGTGTGAGGGAATGCCCTGTGCTGGCTCTAACTGTGACACCTAAACACCAAAAGCTGTGTGAGGAAATGCCCTGTGCTGGCTCTAACTGTGACACCTAAACACCAAAAGCTGTGAGGGAATGCCCTGTGCTGGCTCTAACTGTGACATCTAAACACCAAAAGCTGTGTGAGGAAATGCCCTGTGCTGGCTCTAACTGTGACATCTAAACACCAAAAGCTGTGTGAGGGAATGCCCTGTGCTGGCTCTAACTGTGACACCTAAACACCAAAAGCTGTGTGAGGGAATGCCTGTGCTGGCTCTAACTGTGACATCTAAACACCAAAACTGTGTGAGGAAATGCCCTGTGCTGGCTCTAACTGTGACATCTCCTAAACACCAAAAGCTGTGTGAGGAAATGCCCTGTGCTGGCTCTAACTGTGACATCTCCTAAACACCAAAGCTGTGTGAGGGAATGCCCTGTGCTGGCTCTAACTGTGACACCTAAACACCAAAAGCTGTGTGAGGGAATGCCCTGTGCTGGCTCTAACTGTGACACCTAAACACCAAAAGCTGTGTGAGGGAATGCCCTGTGCTGGCTCTAACTGTGACACCTAAACACCAAAAGCTGTGTGAGGGAATGCCCTGTGCTGGCTCTAACTGTGACACCTAAACACCAAAGCTGTGTGAGGAATGCCCTGTGCTGGCTCTAACTGTGGCATCTCTTAAACACCAAAGCTGTGTGAGGAATGCCCTGTGCTGGCTCTAACTGTGACATCTAAACACCAAAAGCTGTGTGAGGAATGCCCTGTGCTGGCTCTAACTGTGACATCTCCTAAACACCAAAAGCTGTGTGAGGAATGCCCTGTGCTGGCTCTAACTGTGACATGTCCTAAACACCAAAAGCTGTGAGGGAATGCCCTGTGCTGGCTCTAACTGTGACATTTAAACACCAAAGCTGTGTGAGGAAATGCCCTGTGCTGCCTCTAACTGTGGCATCTCCTTCCCTTGCAGAGAGAACCACGAACCAGAGCGCCTGGGCTTGAACGGCATCGCAGAGACCACAGTGGCCATGGAGGTGACATAACCTCCAGGCAGTGTCCCCAGGCGTGCTCACAGCTCCTTCCTGTTCCACCTGAACACAGCAAACACAACTCTGTGGCTCCCACAGAACTCAGCTACACCCGAATGGACTCCAATTATATCGTGTATTAAGTCGATATATGATGTAAATTTTTGTAAAATCGGGAAAATCACTACCTTGTAAAATAGTTTATTTGTATCATCAATATTATTTCTGTTACTTGAATAGTAGATATTCATCATCATGCTTTTGCACTTGAATTTGCAACTGAATGGATTAAAAAATAATTCTTTAATGGGATCATGAGCATGACATGGGATCCTGCATCACTTGTTTAAACTATTTATTTTGCCATGTTTACATTTTGTATCTTGTACAAATAAATGCAACTTTGTGTCTAAAAAAAAAAAAGTTAAAGATTCATAGCTAGGAAACAAAATTCTTGTAATTTTTTTCTAAAGGAAATGTAAAGTTTTCACTTGGTTCATTTTGTTTCACAATTTGACTAGATGGACTTTTTGGTAAATACTTTAGTGGCATTTCACTGTCAAATATGAAGTTCAAGGCAAAATAGTATTTTCTATTACTGTGCAGGGGAAAGGGATGGATCGATACATGCAAATTTAATGTAGTAACTCACTTTTCCATATATTTTGAATGTATATTTCTATTTATAATACCAGTTTATAAAAAATAATTACACAGGAGAGGGGAAAAAAAAGAAAAAAAGCAAACCTGACTAGGAAAATTATGCATCTGGCACATGTCCAATTGTGCAGATCAGAGAAAATTTTCACCTTGATGCCATTTTATCCGAAGACTGCTTATTTTAACCGGCTTTCAAACTGTACCACACCACATAAAGGAGATTTTACCAGGTATGTATTGCATTCTATATCATTGCAATAATTCATTATTTGGATGTCTAGCTATCGAGCCATCCCGAAGTGGTGGGGGGTGGGGAGGGAGGGTTGTGGCAAGATTGTCTTTTCAATTTTGGAGAGTTTTCCTGTGGCTACAAGGCAAGTAACGGGTTGGAAAAAGTCTGACTGTAAGCGTTGGACACCTTCGTAGTGTAGTGTTTTAGTGACTTTTTTTATACGGTTCTTGTACATTAGATACGTGTAGTGGTGTTTCCGAATGTTTGTTTATGCACTAGTTCAGACAACTTTCCCTGTTACTTGTTCTTGATAAGTGAAAACTGCAGGGAAATAAAAAATACATATCAAAACCTGGCCATGGTGCATATGTGGTTATTTCACAGTGTGCAAGCAAGGACAGCAGGAATTGTGGAAGCTGTTCTGGGGCTCTCGTGGTTTTGATCCATATGCACTTATTTCCAGAAGGCTGCAGATTAGGGGATAATTCTGTGGTAGGGGAGGGCTGGGCTGGGACCGGAGACCTTGGGAAGATGGGCAGTGAGAGTTTCTTGCCCTGCCAAGGATTGGGGTGAATCATTTCTGCTGTTTGCTTCTCCACATTTGGGTTTTAATGTGTTGCAAGTGTTGCCTTTCCCTGCTCTTAAAATTAAAACATGGGGAAAAGGGGTTTTTACCTCATTAAAACTATAAAAGGGTATGTAAGAGGGGTATAAAGAAAAAGCAAAAAATCATTCTGGCATCACAAGTCCTACAATCACTGGAAGGAAAGGAACCTGGAGATGTTATTTAGTCCAGACCCACCCTCCCAGGAAAGTGAAGATGTGCTTTGCCTGTGTCATGCAGTGTATTTTCCTCCTTAGCCTTCTATATAAAGAAGAGTTTTAAACCCAAGCTGTGTTTAAACCTGCTTTGTCTCACGTTGTGTGAGTTAACAGTCCTGGCACCTAAAAACACCTGCAGAGCTTTAAATCCTGGGAGCTCATCACAAACTCAGCTGTCTAAAATCACCTGGTTTTTGCTGAACTGATGGTGTGGTTTTTATATTCCATGATGTCTGCAGGGAGAGGTGAGGATAGATAATTCCTGTTGGGAAAAGAGGAAGTCAGGGTGCTGCCTTGGTCAGGTGAGGGGTGGTGGCAGCACTGTGCCTTCACTGGGATTGCTGCTCCCTAAAAATTCCTCTTTGTCTCATCTTTCCAGGCTTTCTGTAGAGCTGGGCTCATTTCAGGGAATGACTGTCTGAAGTATAAATCAATTTTTTTTTTAAATTGTTGAAAATCCGAGTCTGTAAAAGAAAAAAAAATTATTCTCCTTGATATCTAGAAATAACCTTGCTTCACTACCCTCCCCAAACCCCCTTGGAGGCTTAATGAAAATGGGAAGTAATTTCCTCTGCAGATTGAAAGCTGTACTCTTAGCATGGACTCTTCTCACTACAAAGATCATTTTCAGTGGATCATTTTCAGGGAAAATTGGCCAGAAGATGTCTCTAAGATTGCTGTGTATCTCTGGTTTCGTGCAGTCTAATCCTCAGCTAATTACTTAAAAAACCTTTAGCTGGAGCTTGGAACTTTTAATGGATTCTGGGAAAATGTGAGGTGCAGAGAGGGATTCCATAAACTCCCAGGGCTCTGATGGCGAGTGCCAGATGTGGAATGGCTTTCATTTAAAGGATTAGTGGTGATGAAACCTTCTGTGGAGCAGAACTGGAATAGTCATTGCAGAATTTCTGTGTGCCTCAAGTGCAGGAGAAGGGGAGTGGTGGATGATGCTGCAGGCCGAGGAAATCTTCGTTAAGAAGAAGAAAAAAAGAGAATAAAGGGAGGGAATATTGCTGTAAAATACTTTGTCCTGATCTCAGCTGGGAATGCCACTGGCTGGGGTGGTTTTGTGCTGTTTAAAGACGTGGAGGAGATGACATTATTCAACTTTAATTCCCTTTTTTGTGCATCTCTGCAGTAGGATTCAAATACAGATTTCTGTTCCATTGTGTGTTGGGAATGTCATTCAGGTGAGATTGTGGAATCCTGGTTTGTCTACAGCAATTTCTACTGGACTTCATGTCACATGCAGAGTTTTAAATGTCAGGTACTAGCAAATGCTGGGTTTTTTTTTCTCTAATAAGATTGATCTGTTTATTTATGGACTGACTGGAGTTGTGGTGTGTGTTTAATTGTCATCCCAACAGGCTTCCCACATTTGCCTGCACAGAAACAGTTTCAAAGCTCACTTCCATGTTGTTGCTGCTGCTTTGAGGGTTTGCAACATTCAGACTTTAATTGGAAAGGCTGGGAAAAACCTTGGGAAATTAAAGCCAGCAAACTGCTGCTCGGGAAAGAAGGAAGATGAGAGAGAGGGAATTTTTCCTGAGCTGAGTTGGGTAAGCTGTGAAGATCCAAGGGTTTCCATCTGAAGGAGGCACGTGGAAGATAATGACGTGGGAAATGTGAGATGTGCTCCTTGCAGGACCCCAGCAGCAGTGCCTGGAGTGAGATGTGGAGAGTCCTGCACTGCTCAGGCTGTGCCATCCTGCTGCAGTGCCAGGACCCAAAATGCCATTCCCTCGTGTGAGAACTGAACTGAACATTCCCTTCTGAAGTGCCTTTCAGGAGGAAAAGAGAATTTCAAGATCCATTCCCTGTTTTCTCAGTGACTTGACTGTTTCCCAGTCACCTGCTGTATCTCTCAAGGCAATCTCTGTCCTGTGGATGGTTTTTAATGCTGTAGTCTCAAAAAATTAATGAAGAGCACACATGTAGGTTAAATTCTGCTACAAATTTAACTCATTTAATCAGTCTGGATTGTCACCCAGTAACTCCAGTTTAAATAAAAATAAATTAATGTAGCTGGAATAGGACTAAAATCTGAAAACTAACAGGGAGTAACATTGAAGGAACTCAAATCACTTTTGGGATCTCTGAATCTCAGAATGGTTTGTGTTAGAAAGGACCTTAAAACTCACCTCTGCTACAGGCAAGGACACCTTCCACTATCCCAGAGTGCTCCAAGTCCTGTCCAACCTGGCCTTGGACACTTCCAGGGATCCAGGGGCAGCCCCAACTTCCCTAGGAACCTGTGCCAGGCCATCCTCACCCTCACAGGGAACAAATCCTTCCCAATATTCTGAGGTTAGGATTGTTTCTGTGACTAAGAATAGTAAAATCTAGTCCAGCCTAATTTCAGTCTGTGGTACCCTGGTTTAACTCCAACCCAAGTGCGATTACCCAGGGAGGATAATGGAGAAGGAGCAATGGAAGGAGGGAGGCAGCAACTGAGGCAGATAACAGAATTTGTAACAGATAAACCAGCCTGAATCATTTTGTCTGGTGGGAAAACACAGCCTCTGCCTGCCCGTGCTATCATACCCCGGCAAGATGTTATCAATTTGGGGATGTCAGTAACAATCACCGCGCCGTGCCTGACGAGCGTGGGGATCCCCTGGGGAGGGCAGGAGCAGCCGAGGGATGGAGCAGAGCGGCAGCGAGGGAGTGACCAGCGCTGGGCTCAGCTGCATCCCCGCTCGGCAGCAGCTGTGACACCCAAACGCTGCCGTGTGTGTCCTCCGCGTTCTGCCGCTGCCCAGGGCACAGCTCGGCTGTAACACCCAAACGCTGCCGTGTGTGTCCTCCGTGTTCTGCCTCTGCCCAGGCACAGCTCAGCTGTGGCACAGTGCCAGCCCTGCCGTGTGTCCTCCGTGTTCTGCCGCTGCCAGGGCACAGCTCAGCCGTGACACAGTGCCAGCCCTGCCGTGTGTCCTGCCGTGTTCTGCCTCTGCCCAGGCACAGCTCAGCTGTGGCACCCAAACGCTGCCGTGTGTGTCCTCCGCGTTCTGCCGCTGCCCAGGGCACAGCTCAGCTGTGACACAGTGCCAGCCCTGCCGTGTGTCCTCCGCGTTCTGCCGCTGCCCAGGGCACAGCTCAGCTGTGACACCCAAACGCTGCCGTGTGTCCCCCGTGCTGCCGCTGCCCAGGGCACAGCTCAGCTGTGACACCAAACGCTGCCGTGTGTCCTCCGCGTTCTGCCTCTGCCCAGGGCACAGCTCGGCCGTGACACAGTGCCAGCCCTGCCATGTGTCCCCCGCGTTCTGCCGCTGCCAGGGCACAGCTCGGCCGTGACACAGTGCCAGCCCTGCCGTGTGTCCCCCGCGTTCTGCCGCTGCCAGGGCACAGCTCGGCCGTGACACAGTGCCAGCCCTGCCGTGTGTCCCCCGCGTTCTGCCGCTGCCGGCAGCCGCCTGGGAGCTGCTGGAGCTCGGTGCCAGCCGTGCCACCAGGGTTCTCAATGCTTCCGTGCCCCTGCCCTGGGGACAAGGGACGCCGAAAACAGCAGCGTCCTCCCTCCTCCTCCTGATGCTGATCCGTCTCGACTCCGCGTGGGGGGTTTAAATCACCGCTGTAAGTGACACCAGAAGATGGCATCAGCTGCCTGCGATGCTCCTTAACTCTTTCTGCGTCTCCATGGAGCCTTTGAGGTTTGGGATTGGGTATTTTTTAGTGCTTTCGGTATTTTTATGGTTTTTTTATAGCTTCCTATAACGTGAAGACAACAATTTTTTTCCGAGTTACAACCCTTTTGTTTAGGTGATTTATTAGCCCAAGTGAAAAGCTGGTAACTTGGTACAAATATTTTGTGTACTCAATAATGAACTGAAACGTTCTGCTGTTTTATACAGTGGTGAAATCGATTCATTTATTTTGGGCAAACCCATTTTTTATAGGTGGGTTAACACGAAATCTACGACTGTGCATAACGTGAATAATTTATGTGGAGATTGATATTTATGTGTGTACTTAACATATATTTTTAAAAGGAAGAATATATTGAAGTGTCTTGCAAATCAAAAACCGTTCCTGCCAGCACAGCCCAAACACTTTCTCATGGAGCATTTTTGGAGAGCCACATCCAAACTTCTGTGGAGGTGTGAGAAAGGAACCCTCGTGGCCCTGATCCCAAAGAAATCCTTACCTGTCCGATCCACGGAGATGTTGGGTCTGGGTAATCATCCTGAGGGTGTCACTCGTGCAGATCCTGTACAATTTGCTGCGGAATTTTTCCCCTGCCTGGCCAAATGTTCCCGTGGCCCAGTCCCTCCTGAGCTGTGGCTGTGTCCCCGTGCCTTTGGTGATCTCTGGGGATGCAGGTTCCATCATTTCTGTCCCTCAGTCCCTCCTGGCTGCCTTCTCAGCACTTTCCAGCTCATCTTTGTCTTTTCTCCAGCCTGCCTTTATTTATTTTTATTCCTGCTAAACACTTCAATGCTCTGCCTTTGCAAGGTTCCCCGGCGGACTCCTGGTGCCAGTGGGACACTAACTACGGGTGACATTTAAAATTGCCTTTTGTCATGGGGATCCCACCCCCTTCTGCTCCCTCCTGGGAGAAATCCTTTAGCACCCCTTTCCCCTGAGCCGCATCTCGGCCCTGATGACACCAGCATATCAAATTTCCTGCCTCCGGCCGCTGCTGAGCCCCCGGGATCGATGGGATGCGCATTAAAGGCTCTCTCCCTGCTGACAGCTCACGGCCCTGGCCAGCACCGGTGGCTGCTCCTCGCACGGAATTGTTCAACGCAGCAGAAATTCAACCTTGCTGCTTTCTCCTGCAGCTCCCTCCCAGCTCCAGAGCCCATTCCCGGAGCCCAGGATCAGGGAGAGGAAGCAGTGGGCTCTGTGCACAGGAAATGGGTCGCTCGCTGCTGAGATGTTCCCTGGTTTCTGTGGGATCACCTCTGTCACAATCCGTGTCCTCTGTCACCTGTCCCCTCCCGCTGTGCTGGTGGCTCCCCTGCAGAGAAATGCAACCTTGGCATCCCTTTATGGTCCCAGTCCTCGAGGAGGGAATTTCTCATTCCTTTTGGAGAGCTCTTGGGACGTTTAGTGAAGTGAGGTTGGCTGAGCTGAGGAATTACTTCAGGGAAAATCAGAACTCGCTGTCAAACCATATCTGGTCTGCCAGGGTGAGCTGAACTGGGGAGCTGGAGAACTTGCTGGGAAAGTGGGAAAAGGAGATAACATCCAGGTTCTCTTAGTTTTACTTTCGTGGTGCTGATGGGAAGACAATTTTCCCATGTTCAGGTGTGAGTAAGCTCAGAAAGACGTAACTCTAAGTGGATTTCTTCTAAGTGTCCAGCTGAAAAATGACATTTTTTACTGAGAAGTGAAAGAAATGAATTAAGGTGGCAGGAGGGAAGCATTGAAGCTCTGCTTTTCTGTATCTTCATGTTTTTTATAAAGCAGGTTCCCACCAAACTGTCCCTCATGGCTTCAGGCACCCCAGCCCAGCCTGGGAGCAGCTCACAGACCCAGGGAGGTGCTGATCACACCCAAATCTGCCTGAAAATGAACCTTCCTACCAGGCTGCTTCACCTAATCTGGTAATAAGCAGTAAAAATAGCAGCTGGGTGACAATACAGAATTGTCTGCGCTCCAGACAATGTCACATTGTTTGTGACAAAACTGCTGGGAAAAGATGGCTCTCTGCATTCTTCCTGATGGCAGATTATACCTGCTCTAATAGAAAAATCGAGTTTTGCTTATCTCACTCCAAAATGAGCTCTTGATAATGGAGGAAAATAAGGATTAATTCATCCAAAGGGTTGTCTTTTATGACTAAGCCCCTACTTGTCATGACTAACAAATTTGCTATTCAGGGTAAAAGCTTGAAACATAGGAGAAATAAAAGGGATGATTGGTAATCCACGGGAATAAATCCCATTATGTAATAATGTCTTATCACATGCTGCACATTGCTAACTCTCCCCCGTGGAATTGCTTTTAAGAAGGGTGTGAGAGGCTTTGTCGGCAGCCTGCTTCTCACATCCACCTCAGGTAACGACTGAAGGACAGGGAGATTTCCATCAAAATGCTGGAGCGATTTCCACCCTCTCCTTCATTGTGTAGCTGAGGCTAATTGAATAAAACTCTGGTGGGAACCAGGACCAGGAGTCGCTGGAGCCTGGGCCATGTCTGCAACTTCCCAAAAGACATCAACGGTGTTTGGATTCTTCTTTAAGCAGGAGATTCTTGTAGGGAGAAAATGATGATGGAGGAGGAGGAGGAGGAGACTTCCTGTGGTATTTTAGAGTGTTTCAAATCATGTGAATGCAGGGAAATAAATGAGCCAGGAGGCAGAGTTGCAGGTGATTTTAGCAGGTAAGGAAGGAGCATTTTTAGGGCAGGAGGATGAGGACAGCACCCCTGATGAGGAGGAGCAGGCTCCAGCCGCTGCTTTTCCCAGATGCTGATTCACCGGCTGCATCGTGACAAAACTTCTTGTAAATTGAGCAAGGTCAAAGTGCTGCCCAGCGGCTCCATTGCTTCTGCTTTTCCTCCCAGGAGCGAGACGTGGAGTGATATTGCAGGAAGAAATATCCTTTAACCTCGTTACAGATCCGGCTTGTGCCAGAGGCCAAGGGGGAGGATGCTGAGGGGAGACGCCAAGGGCAGCTTTGAGAGGGGCTCTGCTGGAGGAGATCCAGAGGATCAGCACGAAGCTGATAATGGGAACTAGAGCACGTTCCCTATGGAGACAGGCGGGGAATGCTGGAGGAGAAGGTTGTGTGGAGAGCCCGTAGCAGGTTTCCAGTGTCTGGAAGGAGCTGGAATTCTTCATGGTGAAGTGATGGGACAGGGGGAAATTTAGTTTAGAGAGATGGAACAAATTCTTCCCTGTGAGGGTGGGGAGGCCCTGGCACAGGGCGCCCTGTGGCTGTCCTATCCCTGGAAATATTCCAGGCCAGGCTGGAATATTGGAGCATCCCGAGCCGGCGGAAGGTGCGGCACCGGCGGCGCCGGACGATCTTTAGGGTCGCTTCCCCATGTCCCCTCCCCGGTGCTGCGGGGGGAGGTCCCCGCGGTGGCCGCGCAGCCGCGCCCGAGCGGGGCCGGTCCGGGGCGTGTCCGCGGGCTCGGAGCGGCTCGGAGCGGCTGCCAGGGCTGCCGG
>VZRF01013833.1:31388-44435 GCA_013396875.1 Vireo altiloquus | reverse complement strand
TGAAATTGAACCCAAATCGCCCCCAGCCGGCCCTGCCCTGAACCCCCCCGCGCTCCGCCGGGGCTCGGCCGCTCCGGAGGTTTGGTGGGAACAAAGGGTCGGGATGCGGCTCATGCCAGGGCTCGGCACAGTGCAGCATCCTCATCTCCATCTCCATCTCCATCTCCATCTCCATCTCCATCTCCATCTCCATCTCCATCTCCCTCTGCCAGCGCGGATCCCTCGGAGCCCCAGGAGCACCAGAGCCGCTCTGGGTGGAATCTCCTGAACGCGGATTTTTGGTGTCCAGCCAACTCGGTCTGTGGTGCTTTATATTTCACATTGGGTCACCTGTGGTTAAAGCGTCACATGTGGCTCCATGTGATGATAAAGAGACCCTAAAACTAATTGTCAGCACAACTCCTCGGACGGTTTGTTAAAATTCTCACCAAAACCTCGAGGTTATCAAAAACTTCCCTCCTGAAAGTTGCAGAACAGTTGCAAGGAAAAAAAAATGGGTGAATGATGGACAGAAGTGGCTTGTTGTTGTTATTATTTTTTTAATATTAAATGGCCTCTGTGCCAAATTAATTGTCTTTCTGTGAAGGTTAAAGCTGTAGCACCCCCAGCAGCCTGTTAACAATAGAATAATCAAATTGGTTATCAATCTTGGTCAGCAGCAGAGGGCTGGATTTGGCCAACAAATATTGGGAGGGAAAATGTGTCTGTACCATTGGATGTTTAAGAAACAAATGTCAGCAAGTTCCCCTCCCCCCCCAAATAAATAAACCCTCAGACATGTTAAAAGCAGATTAAAATACATCTCCTGTAAATCCTTTAACGGCGCCGTGTTTTGAAGAGAAGATGAGTTTAGAATTCTCTTTTCCCACTCGTGATGTGTCTTTGTCCATAAAATGTCTGTTGTCTGGGAAAACGGTGATGCTTTGGAAGAGGTTTCTGTATCTTGCAGGCAAGAGGTAATTCCTTTGGTGAGGGTAAAAAAGGGAAAAAACAACAGCAACTGTTAATTTGCTACCATGGAAGTTAAAAAAATAAATAGAAGCAAGGAAAGTGCATGTGTTTATTTACATAGATATTTATTTTATGTGGACACTCAGGTTGGCAGCTCATTTTGGGGGATTCTTTGCTCTCTTGAAAATCTACTCAGAAGCTTGGAGTTTGCCTTTCCCTTCCTAAGGCAAAAAATTGTAATTATTTAGGATTTTAATCATCTCAGCTAATACAATATGTCCTCAAATCCAGCTTGTGTTTCCCAAGGAGGAGCCATCAGCTGGGGTTCTGTGGGAGTAGCTGTAGTTTGGTTGAGTGGAAGTGAACATAAAAACCTCCCCATATTCTTTGTCCTCTTTATTTGCAGCCCTGAGCTCGCTGGGCTCTGGTGTAACTCGATCCCCAGTGATTCCACTGCAGCACGAGTGGGAAGTGCTGCTGGTTTTTATTATTTTTATTATTTTTATTATTATTTTATTGGTTTAGAGTGGCTGCTTTGCTGCAACAAATAATGCCTGGCAGGGGCAAGGAATCCTGATCCGTGGGAAGGCACCAGCAGAGCAGACTTCCTTCTAGGAAAAGCAGGATTTCAGTCCTCAGAAGCTCTTAGGAGCAAAAATAAACCAGGACCAGGCACTTTTTTGGTGTTTTACTATAGCATTTGAAAACACTGCAATGCAGCTTTTATTTTTGATCCGTGGATTGGAAAGGAAAGGGTTCTGTTAAAATTTAAAAGACCAAACAAAATTATCAGCTTGGCCCCCAGAGGAATTATGTCATCACCTAAGAAAAAAATAAAATATAACTGAGATTTCAGGGAAACATCTATTTTTTTTTTCTGACTAGTAAGTCTGAATAAATTTATTTCTTCACAGTAAACATGGGGGAAAAGCTCTCTTCCTGAATTTCCCACTGTCATCTCCTGTTATACTTCCCCGGGGCCTTGGGCAAAAAAAATTACAGATCATGACTTGGTATTTCTGGGAAGGAGTAAAGTTGAACCACTTAGGCGTGAGTTTCCCCAGGCTGGGCCTGGGGCTGTGAGGGTCAGAGCTGCTCCTCAGGGAAGCCCCAGGCAGTGTCCTGACTCTATTCCAGTGATAAATCCTTGGGAGTTGGGATTTGCTTTTTTTTTGGTGTTTATTTTGTGTTTATTTGGTCTCTCCCGTCCACCTCCGTGTGTGTGTGAAGTGTGGAGGGTGAAAACGTCTTACCTTGAATTTTCCTTTGCTTAAATCAGACAAAACCCTCTGTGGTTCCATTCTGCCCTAAAGTTTAAAGCACAAAAAGCCTTTTAGGTGCAAACCTCCCCTCAGAGCAGGGCAGGAAAAGGGGATGGAGGATGGATCTGAGGCTTCCTTTTGCGCTTGGCTGCCCAGGAGTCTCTCCAGGCCGCAGCTTCATCTTCCCTCTGCAGCCTCAAGGTGACTCTGACTGATGCTGTTGGCTCACATACCTAAAAATGCATTTTTCCTGCTCGTGGGAGAGCCTGGAGCTCTTGGCTGGGCTGGCAGAGGGAGGCAGCTCTGAGGTTGTGTCCTGTTCCTCTGGATGCTTTCATACCTGGGAAGGGAGGATGCAGAGAGCCTCAGCACCTGCTGGGGCCCTCCCTGGTTTGGGTTTAGGGCAGAGAATCCTTCCAGCCAGCCCTGGTGTGAAATATTTAGGAATTTAGTTGTGCAGGGGGTGGTGTTTTCGGCCCCTTTTTCTGTCTGGAGCAGCCTTGGAGCGTGGGGCTGATCCCGGGGTGGTGTCTCAGGAAAACATCTCCCGTTAGGAAGCACAACATCCAAAAGGCAGCTCGGGAACCTCGTGCTGTTCCCAGGAAGGGATAAAAGGCTCTTCATTGTGGCTGTCAGCTGCTTTGGGCGCTGCGGCGGGAGGGATTTGTAAAGCCTGGCTTAGCAGGAGCTGCTGAGCTCTGCAGTCCCCGCGTGCTCCCCGTGTCAGGCTCAGGCAGAGCCTCCCCCTTCCCCTCTCTGCCCATCCCGGGGGGCTCCAGCCCCTGGGAAATCCAGGAGACCTCTGGGATCAGTGGGAGGATCCCCCAGGACCAGGCTTTACTCACATGGGGGAAATTCTGTTGTCTCATCCGTGAGATATTTCACATAAATAACTAATGTGCCTCAAAGCAAACAAAAGCATCACCCGATCCCCTGGGCCGTGGGCAGTGCTGTTCTGCAGTGTCATATTCCATGAAAGGAATTCCTGTGCAGGGCTGAGAGCTGGATCATCCTTGTGGGTCCCTTCCAGCTCGGAATATTCTGTGAAAGAAAGGAAAACAAAGATTGATGGCTGATTCCTTTCTGAGCAGAGCTGTGATTTTGTTGTCTTCTTTTTCTTTTAATACCTTCTGCTCTAAGTGCTTTTTGGAATGTTTTGTGGAGAGATTTTCACTTTTTTTCCATCCCTAAAATATATTTGGATATGGTTTCTCTTTTATTCCATGTGTACCAATGATGTCAGGAGAGCTCGTGCTGGTGAAGAGCATGTTCTCAAATCCCTCCTGTACAGACATCCCTGAGTGCTGTTAAACACTTGTCACTCCGTGGGTAAAATAGAGTTAAAGAAATAAATAAATCTGTGGGAGAACAGATAAGTGGCTAGTTAAAAAAAAAAAAAACAACCAACCAAAAAAAACCTCCCCTGTGCTGCTGGAATTGTTTTTTGGGTGCAGCTTTTCACCAAAGCCGAGCTCTGTGTGTACCCCTGAAGGCACATCCCCTGGGCCTGGGCAGGGTTTGTTCCCAGTGATGCCAGGATGATTTTTTGTCTTTTCTTTTACACCCCTCTCACACACTCTTTTATAGTTTGATGTATTCTCAGTGCTTTTAGCCCACACACTGTGACTTCCCAAGGCTGATAACTCAGCTCAGCCCCACGGCACCGTTAAACCAGGAGAGCAAACATCCTGGGAGCCCCAGACACCAAGGGCCTCTCCAGAACACATTTTGGAACCTCAGACAGGCCCAGCCAGGGGGAAGGTTCCTCACAACGAGGGCTTCACTCCAGCCTCTCACTGGGGGATCTTTGATAAATATGTTAATTTTGCAAGGCCTATAATTGTGTGTATTTCGGTGTGTGGGGTTGGTGTGTGCATTTTGGGGCATCCCACCTGGACCAAGTGCTGCACCCTAAATAAATCCCGAGGTAAAAACCCCTTTTCCCCATAAACCGTGTTCTGGTTTTAATTTTAAGACCAGGGAAAGGCAACACTGGCATGTCTATAAATAACTTGTGCTAAAAGCTCCTTCTGGCTGTGGGATGCAAGGCTGTGACTCCTGCCTTGGGGTGGAGGCTGTCCCAGGATTTTGGGGCGCTGTTCTCCTGGCAGACCCCTCAATCTGGGAGCTGCTCCTCCCTTCGTCTCCCTGCACCTTCGGCGTTTTCCAGCTCCCCTTTCCTGCCGAGGACCGAGCGAGTTTTGGCCGAAAGCTTCCGAGAAGGACTTTTGGGGTTTGAGTACCTGGCTGAGCATGGAATTCCTGGGGAAGTGGTGCCTTCAGACAGCTGAGAAACACTTCGGTGGGAGCTGCTTGTTTCAGAAGTGTCCCCACCCTTCCTGCGCGCCCCAGGATTTTCCTGCAGCCTGGAATAATGTCTGGACCCTGCTGCCTTTTCTCATTCCGTGCTGTGCTCATCCCTCGTGGCTCTGGTGCTTTCAGGTCAGACTCTTTCCAGAGCTCAGGACTGACAGAGCTGCCTCTGGCTTTTTTCTTTGGGGTGATGCTGCCCTGCAGGTACCTCGGAAAGCAGCAGAAACCTGAGGGTCACGTGGGAAAGAGCAAACACAGGATGGTCCCACTGGGTCTGGATGACTTTTGTGTTCCCTGCAGAAGAAACAATTTCATTTCCTGAAGAACTGGCGTGGCCATTCAGGGAGCTGCTCCCAAGCTTGATATTTAAAGATATTTAAAGGTATTTAAAGGTATTTAAAGATAGATATTTAAAGGGTGGTTGTTTTTTAAAGGCAATTCCTGTGCTCCACACTTCTTTTCGGGAGCTTGTGTGGAAGATTAGAATCTCATCATCTCTGGTGAGATGGCTGAGGAGGGGTTTGGTTCTGTTTTTACAGTGTGTTGGGAGAGAAGGAAACTGTTCTGGAGCTGATTATCAAGAAATACATTTATTTCTTGCCACAGTGAGACTCCCAGGAAGCACTGAAGCAAATGTGCAATATTCCTCTGCCACAATGCCAGTGGAAAAAATCTGTGTTGATGAGGATTTCTGCAAATATTCTCCTTTTCCACTGTGCCTTTATCCAATCCCAGAGCCACAGGTTATTGGGATGAGTGGCAGCCATTCAGCTCCTGGGATTCTGTTGGAATTGTCCCAATTTTGTGAGGTGTTCCCAAGACAGGGATACTTCCCAATAAGTTTTAAAGGAAAATCCTTGGCTGCCTGGCCTGTTCTTGCCAGGTTTAAGCCCCTTCTGTGGGGACAGAGTGGTTTGGGAGGGTTTTGTTTGATTCTCCTCTGACTCCTCAGCTGTTTTCCCTCTGGAATGGACATTGCTGCTCTTCCAAGCTTGTCTGTAAGTGCTGAGCTGGGGGCAGCTGATCCAGCACGGATCAATGTGTGTTTTATGGATGAAGCTGCTCCTGTGTTTGCTTTTCTGTTTTCTAAAAGAGTGGTGAGAACTCAGGTGTGAAAATAGCTTCTATTTATTGATGGCACTGCTAGAAAGATGATTTACTCCAAATAAAAAGCAAATTTCCTCACCCAGGCAATTTCCCTTTTGTGTTTTCTCGAGGCATCTTTTTTTCTCTCTTTTCCCAGTCCTCTCTGGGCATCCTTCTCCAAACCTATCCCATCAAAAATATGGATTCCTACATAAAACCTTCGAAACTTAAAATACAGGTGATGGATTTCAACAAGATAAACTGCAAAACCACGGGAAAATGGAGTTTCAAGCTGCTCTGTGTTGTCTTTTCCCCTCTGGTACCTCCTGCTGGATGTTTTTTTGGGATCAGAGCATCAATGCTTGTCCCAGTCCTTTCCCTTCCCTCAGGATGCACCAGCCAACCCCTGGGGCTTGGATTTGTTTTGGGAAGTGTTTGCTGAGGCTGGTGCAGGGCGATTTGGGGTTATTTGGGGCGGTCTGGGAGCACTTGGGGTGCCCCACAGGAGAGGATTTTCCCCAAGGCTCCCTGTCCCGAGCTGGGGAAGCTCCCAGGGGGGGAGATGTGAGCCCACAGCTCCCTGTGCCCGCTCGGGGTTTCCAGCTGTGCCAGGAGAATAAAATCTGCTGGAAAAGAGGAAAATTAAGGATGCAGTGCTGCTTGTAAAGTCTTTAATATCGATCTGCTTTTCTCTGTGGGGGTTTCTGCGAGGAGAACAGGCTCGGGAGGGGAGATGATTCCGCGATGATTTCTTTGTGTTTCTCGTGGCAGTCTGAGCTCAGCTGCTCCCACCCTTGGTGCCACCCTGGCTGTCCTTCCCTTTGCCCTGGAAATGACTCCACTTGGGGTTTGTTTTCTTCCAGAATCCCTTCTCCTGTTGTTGGAACCCAGGAAAGTCAAAAAGCTTTCCCTGATCTTTTAGGGACGAGATTCATCCCTAAAGCCCCACAAGAAGGCTTAGCCTGTGAACCAAGCCTGTGGGAAAAAACTGCCCCCACTGCTGGGTGAGCTGAGAGCACCAAAGAAATGAAGAGAGANAGAAGAGACATGTTAATTAAATTGATAGATATTGGATTTAAAGACAAAATAAAATAGGTAGAACTTTCTTATTAGATGATAAAAGCTATATAAACTCTCTGTACAAACCTCTGTGGCCATTGTGCACCTGGAAGCAGCAGAGAGGCTGCTCCTGAACCTTTGATAAGATATAATAAACAAATCTGAAGCATCAAAGAAGTTTCTTTGTTGTTTTTCCTGACATGAGAGATTGAGAAGAGAGAGCTCCTGGGGCAAGGACCAGCTCTGTGGAACACATCCTGTGTTCTCCAGGTACTGCCTTGTGTTCCTACAAAACCCCCACATGATCCCATTTCCACCTCCCCTTCCACCTGCGTGGCTGCCGAGGCGTTTCTGGTTGAATTCTGGTGGGTTTAGTTCAATGTAGAAGTGTGTTTGGATTTTTGTGCCAATCTTTTCCTCGAAAGATCCCTTCTAGACAGAGGGATTTGCTTGTGGCTTGTTTTATTTTCCTCAACAGGGAAATTTTTCGCCCACTGGGATGTTTTTGAGTCTGTTTTTGTTGGGTCCTTCGAGCTTGGCATGTTTTATCCTAAAGCCACCCATAGTCACCTCCCAAATACTCTCAGGCTCTTGATTTTCCCTCTTTTGCTTGGTTTGGTGTCGCTGGAACCTTTTAAACTCCAGGTATGGAGGCAGAAAAGTGATTTGGAGTCGCTCAGTAATTGTTTGATGCTTTGGATTTGGCTGAGGTGTTGCCAATGTTTGTTTTTCCAGCTCTCCTGGAAGGTACACATGGGATAATGGAATTGTCTGTGATGGCTCTGTGGATTGAGGAAACGCCTTAATTCAATTTTATTGCATCCTGGAGGGTGAAAACACTGCATATTTAAATAATCCCAGCAAAACAAAGCAAACACAGCAGCAAAAAAATGACCTCAAAATATCCAAAATGGGATCCTTCACAGCCTTAAAGGTGTGGAGTCACAGGCACAGGATTGCTGATGGATTCCTGATTTTAATTATCCATTTCTATGGATTTATTTATTTATTTATTCTCTGGTTCTTGGCTTTTTGTGGGAAATGCTTGTGATTGTCATCAGATTCCCATTAAAATATCAATAATTGGTCACAGGACGGCTTCAGAAAATGCCAATTTTCCAGCTGTCAGGCAGAGTCTCATTGACACCAGGAATGTGGGATTTTTTTTTTCTTTCCTCATGAGAAATGAGTATCCAGGGACAAAAACTTAAATATTTAATAGTAGTCTTTGTTAAAAGTGATTCATTTTTTCAATGCCTCTCTCTCTTTCTGCTGAGAGAATTCCTTTTTCACTACCTAGTTATGATGATGGACAGGAGATGCTCCTGGATGGTGTAAAAATCTCTCTCCTGGCTCAGGGAATGGAGTGAACCTTGAAGAACCAAGCTGGTTTTGAAGCTGCTGTAGAACATTTCCCTTCCACGAGGAGGATCTGATACCAAAACCACATTTTTTTACCCATTAAATGACCCCAAAAGCCTCCACCACCTTTCTGCAGCACGAAATATTCCTGAATTTGCCGAGATCTCGTTGCTATGGCAGCATTTTCCAGTCAGCAGAAGATGTTGTGGCAGCTCCCGAGCTGAAGACCTCTGCTTCCGAGGGGTGAAAGTTGAATTTCAAAGCCACAGGGATCCCCAGGAATCATCCTGGCTGCTGAATTATCCCTGCAGTTAGGAAAGGCTGAGCAGGAGAGCACTCCCCGGATTGGGGTAACTGGGTTAGGGAGTATTTTTAGCCAGGCTGTTTGCAGGAGTGGGGTTTTTCTGCAGCTCTAATCTCTGTTCTGCCTGCACTGCCCTCCTGCTCTGCTCCAGCCTCTGTCTTTAGGCCAGCAGGGAGATGGGGGCAATGCTGGGGTTCCTTTGGTCAGGATCTGTCCCAAAAATCCTCCAGGGAAAGTCACCTGTGTTTTTGTTAATGCACCCCCTGTCACATCCATCCTCTACTTCCCTCTCCTTTTCTTCCCCTAATCTCCTTTGATTTTACATTTCAATTCTCCCTCTCTCCTTTATTACTTCTCCTGATGCCAGGATGATTTTTTGTTTATTCTTTTATACCCCTCTCACATACTCTTTTATAGTTTTATGGGTTCTCAGTGCTTTTAACCCACATATTTATGATTTCCCAAGGCTGATAGCTCAGCTCAGCCCCACGGCACCGTTAAACCAGGAGAGCAAACATCCTGGGAGCCCCAGACACCAAGGGCCTCTCCAGAACACATTTTGGAACCTCAGACAGGCCCAGCCAGGGGGAAGGTTCCTCACAACGAGGGCTTCACTCCAGCCTCTCATTGGGGGATCTTTGATAAATATGTTAATTTTGCAAGGCCTATAATTGTGTGTATTTCAGTGTGACAGGGTGCATGCATTTTTAAAACATTCCACCTGGACCAAGTGCTGCACCCAAGGATCCTTAAATAAATCCCAAGATAAAAACCCCTTTTCCCCACAAACCGTGTTCTGGTTTTATTTTTAAGACCAGGGAAAGGCAACCTTCCCTCCCTTTTGTCTTGCATGGTTTTCTCCTCTCAGCACCTCTCCCTGTGCCTTTTGTGTTCCCTTCCCACTTTCTGGGTCACCCATAAATATCCAGTGGAAAACTGCTGGCGCTTGGCTCCATTATTTCTCACTTTATGGCATCTCTCACCATTTAACTTCAAAGCAAACCAGCTCAGCGCTGCAAACAAATCTTAAAAGCAGAGTTAATCTCACTACTCAGGAGCACGTGGAGAAACATTTTCCTGGAGAAAAATGTTTGCTTGTGTTGGCAATAGAGGATTTATTCTCTCCGTGGCTGGCTCTGTGTGCAGCCCGGATTTTCTGAGTGTTATGGAGTAAACTCAGCCATAAACTTCCAACAGAGCTGTTGCCAGCATAAAAAAATCTTATTTCTGTGCCCTGTGTGGTGTGGAGCTGTGAAGCTGTGCAGGAGGAAGGTGGGGATGCTGTGAGGAGCCCCCGAGGAGGTTTTGTGGCTGGATGTGTGCCAGGACGGGCCAGAGGGAATCACTGAATATGGGACTCGAGTTTTCCTTAAAATGAACCATTCTTCGTTGTTTTGTGGTAAATCTGTGTGCTATTCCACCAAAAGCAGTGTGAGATAAATGTGTAATTGCTCCTGGTGCTGCTGTTAATCCATTATCCTCAGCAGAGCTTGGATTTGGGAATTGTTTGGGATGCAAACTATGTGTGGAACTGAACTTTATTTGGTTTGACTTCCCAGCATCATTAGCTTCCCTCAGGCATCAGCTCCCTGTTTGTACAATGGAAATCCTCCTCGCTTTTCTCTGATTTCTTGTAGGTTTGGGGGTTTACATTCCAGGGATTTCAGATGTTTGGCGCTGTGGGAGTGTTGCCTTTTCCTGGTCTTAAAATTAAAACCAGAACATGGTTTATGGGGAAAAGGGGTTTTTACCTTGGGATTTATTTCAGGATCCTTGGGTGCAGCACTTGGTCGAGGTGGAATGCCCTGAAAATGCATGGACCTGTCACACTGAAATACACACAATTATAGGCCTTGCAAAATTAACATATTTCCCAATTAAAGATCCCCCAATGAGAGGCTGGAGTGAAGCCCTCGTTGTGAGGAACCTTCCCCCTGGCTGGGCCTGTCTGAGGTTCCAAAATGTGTTCTGGAGAGGCCCTTGGTGTCTGGGGCTCCCAGGATGTTTGCTCTCCTGGTTTAACGGTGCCGTGGGGCTGAGCTGAGTTATCAGCCTTGGGAAGTCACAGTGTGTGGGCTAAAAGCACCAAGAATCCATAAAACTATAAAAGAGAGGGGTATAAAAGAAAAAAGCAAAAAATCATCCTGGCATCACCAGGAGCTGCCTGTGCCCACTTCAGGCTGATGCTGAGGAACTCATTTGGGGTTCTCTGCAAGGTGAGAGCCCCAAAGCTGCAGCAGCCAGGGTTTTGCTGCAGGTGGAGGTGGGAATTCAGAGCAAATGATCCTGTCCTGGAGTGCTGGAGAGAGGCTCCTGCAGTGCTTGGGACCTGGAGCCCCTTGCTCTGTGTGTTGGTTTTTGCCTGGTTTGGGTTTTTCTCTTAAAACAGTGACAGATGCTGAGGGTGGCTGGAGGCTGAACTCCTGCTTGTGTCTTCTCAGGAAGAGCAAGTCCTTACATTCATCGAAAAAATGCTGATTAAATCACCCCATTATTAATTATTTGCACCTCCGTATCCCCTGCTCATCACCAGCCCAGTTGTCTTGCAGCTTTGGCTTTGTCTCTGCCGTAGGAAAAATCAGAATATGAGGAGGCAGGGTTTACGTAAGAGCCAGCAGGTGCTGTGTTTACAAGGCTGTCATTTGGTGCTCCCCTCATCCTCGCTGTCCTGGTGTGTCAGGAGGCAGCAGCAGAGCTTTCACTCATGAGGGGAAGTGTTTAAGAGGATCAGAGCCTCTGGAGCTGGGAGGGAACAGAGCTGCTCCCAGCTCTGGCAGAAGCGCTCGAGGAACACCTCAGCACGGCTAAAGCTGCTGATGGAATTACAGCCACGTCATTCCAGCCTCTTTGGGGAGAATTCAGCAGAAATTGGGGCTGCTCTGCGTGGCTGTGCTGTGGGAGATGTGCTCACCGCAGGCTGTGATGCAGGGAGAGTGCGAGGAAGGGTTATGGACCAGAAAATCTATTTTTGCTCATAAAATGCCCCCCCCCAAAAATCACCAAAGAAAGTCCAAGCAGTGCAGTTCAGAAAGGAAACTGCAGCTCTCTGTCCTCATGGAGTTCCTGGGAGGGGGGCTGTGTTGTGTGTGTTTTACCAGCTCAGAAATACCACTTTTATTCCCATTCCTGGTGTGTGTTTGGGCTGTGGTCACTGTAGGAGCACACCCAGCACCCTTTGCCAGCTGTCACCACAGCTCCTCCTGGCAAAGCCAGCTGCAATTCCTCTTACATTTTGATTTAGATCTAAGCAAGTTTGAATTTCTTGATGATTGACTTTATTTATCGGTGATGGATTAACTTAGCAGGTCGTGAAATACTGTTTTCCTCCCGATAACAGGTGCAGAAATGGAGGAAGCAACAATTCTGGTTTGTAATTGTAATTTTTGGGATGAATTTTTGGTCTCTGCTTGTCTAATTACCCAATACAATTTTATTAACTGGGATAGGATTGCTGAGTGTCACCAAACCGAGCACTGCAGTAATCATGGCCCTGCTCCCATACATACACAGCTTTTCCAAACAATTTAGCAATTCCCTATTTAAGGGAAGCTATTCCCTATTTATTCCCCAATCTGTTTAGCAATTTCCTATTTAAGCTTTCCTAGACTCTGCCACATCAGGGGAAAAAATCCTTATTTTAAAAAAAAAAATAAATATAAAATTTGTAATTTCTTTATCATTACCTGCTTGCCAAATGCTTGTGCTTGGGGAGGATTGGATGGTTGGGACCAAAATGGTGAGATTTGGAGTAAAACTGCGAGTTCTGCTTTTTGGATTTTCTCCAGATCATGAGGGACAGCAGGAAATGAGGCAAGAAGCAGAAGGTGGTTGGAAGGTGATGGGTGGGAAGGAGCAAGTTCCTCTTCCCACCAGGATTATGGATGGAAGGACAGGACCCAAAGGGGAGCTGTGTCCTCTGTCCTCCATCCCACCCCTCTGAAACCAGGGCTGGGGAAGGAGAACAAGAAATTGGGCAAAGAGATAAGAATTGGGAGATAAAAGAAACCAGTGGGACGTTGTTAGAGGGAAAAGAGCTCCGTGGTTTTAGAGTGGGGCTCAAACACTGAAACGCTGATGTTCCTGGGCATTCCTTCCTGCAAGAGCTGATCTTCCTCTGTCTTCCTGGTAAATGAGGTTTCAGGAGGTGTTTGAGGTGTGCCATGGGGATTCAGGAGGTGTTTGAGGTGTGCCATGGGGTTTCAGGGGGTGTTTGAAGTGTGGCAAGGAGTTCTAGGAGGTGTTTAAAGTGTGCCATGGGGTTTCAGGAGGTGTTTGAGGTGTGCCATGGGGTTCTAGGAGGTGTTTCAGCTCTGCCATGGGATTTCAGCAGGTGTTTGAGATGTGCCATGGGGTTTTAGGAGGTGTTTGAGGTGTGGTATGAGGTTGTAGGAGGTCTTTCAGACCCTCTTTAATGGGGTTGGAGGCTGGTGCAGGGCAGGGAGAAAGTTTCTGTGCCATCCCAGCCTTTTGAAATCCTGCTGCAGCATCAGATCCACAAACATTCCAGCTTCTAGCACTGCTGGTGTTGCCTTTCCCTGTTCTTAAAATTCAAACCACAACATGGTTTATGGGGAAAAGGAGTTTTTACCTCGGGGTTTATTTAAGGATCCCTGGGTGCAGCACTTTGTCCAGGTGGGATGCCCTGAAAATGCATGTACAGTGTTACACTGAAATACACACAATTACAGGCCTTGCAAAATTAACATATTT
>VZRF01013833.1:2802-23138 GCA_013396875.1 Vireo altiloquus | reverse complement strand
TTTGATGTTTTGGTGTTTTGAATAAGTTTAGAAGAGAAGAAGAAGAAATTAAAGTTTTAGGAAATCTTTGTTGGTTTTTTCTGAGAAATAGAGCTGAAAATTGGTTAGAAAAGTAAGGAAGGTTGTTTCTTTTTGTTTTCTGCTGCAGTAGCTGTACTCTTTACAGCAGCAGAACAACAGAGAGGAGCAGGGACCTTGAAGCACAGAACTGCTTCAAAAAGTTCCTCTGGCTGTTTTTTTCTTTCTCTCCCCTCTCGGGCTCAGTTTAAAGGCACAGAAAGGCAAAAGATTTGTTGCTTTTCCTTGGTCTTAAAATTAAAACCAGAGCATGGTTTATGGGGAAAAGGGATTTTTGCCTTGGGATTTATTTCAGGATCCTTGGGTGCAGCACTTGGTTCAGGTGGGATGCCCTGAAATGCACACAGCCCCCACACACTGAATTACACACAATTATAGGCCTTGCTAATTAGCACATCTATCAAAGATTCCCCAGTGAGAGGCTTGAGTGAACTTTCAGTTTTGAGGAACTTATTCTTTGGATGGGTTTATTTTAGTTTACAGAAATACATTTTGGGGAGGAGTTTGGTGTCTGGGACTTTTAGAATGTTTGGTCTCCTGGTTTAATGGTATTGTAGGTCTTAGTTAAGTTATCAGGCTTGGAAAATTAGAAGCATGTGGGTTAAAAGTACTAAGAATACATAAAAGGATATAAAAAGGTATATGAGAGGGATATGAAAGAAGAAGCAAAAAATCATCCTGGCATCAGATTGATTTTCTGGGCATAGAGCAGGCAGTATGGGATACATCATGAAGTCACTTGGAGAAGGGGGAGCAGCAGGAGCTTTGATGGGAGATGAGAAGGATGTCGCACCTGCTCAGCGCCGCTTTCCAGAAAGGATCCATGTTTTAAGTGCAAATGTGGTGCTCGGGGTGGGGCTGGGGGAGCAGAGCTTTGTCTGAGGGGTGGGTTGGCCTTTGAAGTGTCTGTTTTCAGGGCTGGTGATGCGTGTTTGGCCTGTCAGCAATTACAGCGGCGGCAAAGAGGGATCAAGGTTTCCCGGGAGCGCGGGTTGCGCTGTGCCGTGTATCCGTGTGGGAATGTCAGTCCTGCTGTCACTCGGGAATCGAGGAGCTCAGGGCTTGGGGTGGCACCAGCTCCGTTCCAAATGTCATGGTGGGGCACCTCCCACCCAGGTTTGTTGGCGCTAAGGTTAAAAATCACGACAATTTCTGAATAAAATACGGATTTAGGGCGACGTAACGGGGATGGGCTGCCTGGTGTGGGTCCAAGCCGTGCTTTTGGCGACACATTTGCAGGTTTAGGGTAGAAATGAAACCAGTGGGGTACTGGGAGTGTACTGGGACTGTTCTGGGGCTCAGCAGAACTCAGGATATGCAAACTTCAGCTTCTCTCAGCTCCGGGCTTTTCTCACAGCACAGCTTGCACTGGTTTGTAGGAATGGACAGCAGGGCTTCTGCAAATATTTACAAGGTTATTGCCCTGATATTTACTGGGTTGTCACCCCAATATTTATTGGGTTATCACCCCGATATTTACAGGGTTATCACCCCAATATTTATTGGGTTATCACCTCAGTATTTACAGGGTTATTGCCCCAATATTTACTGCATTATTCCCTTGGTATTTACATGACTATTCCCCCAATGTTTACACGATTATTGCCCCAGTATTTATATGGCTGTTCTCCCAGTATTTACATGGATATTACCTCAATATTTACGGGGTTATCCCCCTGATATTTACTGGGTTATCCCCTCCAAATTTATATGTCTATTCCCCCAGTATTTACAGGATTATTCCCCCAATGTTTGCAGGGTTATCCCCCCAATATTTATAGCATTACTCCCCCAATATTTACAGGGTTATTTCCCCAGTGTTTACAGGGTTATTCCCTCAATATTCATATGGATGTTCTCCCAATATTAGCATGGCTATTGCCCCAATATTTACTAGGTTATTCCCCCAATAGTTACAGGATTATTCCCCCAATACTTATAGGGTTATTTCCCCAACAGTTACAGGATTATTCCCTCAATATTTGCAGGATTTTTCCCCCAATATTTATGGAGTTGTTCTCCTGATATTTGCAGGATTATTCCCCCAGTGTTTACAGGGTTATTCCCCTGATACTTACAGGATTATTCTCCCAATAGTTACAGGGTTATTCCCCCAATATTTATGGGATTTTTTCCTCCAGTATTTACAGGGTTATCCCTCTGATATTTGCAGGATTATTCCCCCAATATTTACAGGATATTTTCCCCAGTATTTTCGGGGTTATTCCCCTGATATTTACAGGATTAGTCCTCCAATATTTATAGGGTTATCCCCTCAATATTTACGTGGCTATTCCCCCTCAGTTCCCAGGAGAGGAAGGAAATATCCAGCTTTTGCTGCCATTCCAGCTGCTCGTCTCCCACATCCGTGGCTGCGGCCCCAGTGTGAGCACACAGGGAACAGATGCCACCTTTTATTTGCCTGCCCTACAAAAGATGGGTTTGGAGCACCCAAAATGTCACATCTGTTCAGTCCACAGAATACTGTCCTGAATGGCCTCCTCTGTGGGAAACGCTGCAGGGATCATTAAAATGGGGATGATAAAGGGGTTGAAATGTCCTTAATCTCATGGGGTTTCTCCTCTGTTTGCAGCAAGGGAAGCCTTACGTCTTTGACAGGGTGTTACCTCCTAACACAACCCAGGAACAAGTTTATAATGCCTGTGCCAAGCAGATTGTCAAAGGTAGGTGTTGTCTTTGTTTGTTATCCCTGCCTGGGGGGAGGGAAAAGGATGTCTCTGTGCCCTCCAGCTGCTTAAAGACTGGGTGATGAATGTTTGGATGTCTAAAGGGGAGTTTAGGTTTAGTAATTCCAAGCATTTCATTTTTTTAAGAGCTTGTCTGTGTGGAAAAAAAACCCTAAACCAACAATGCTGAAGGAATTGCAGCAGTTGTTCCTTGCTCTCTCCTTGCTATTCCACACAAACACTTGTTTTTTGGGATATAAGGGATGAGAAGTGTGTTCTTCATGCAGTTCAGTCCAGGATGAGCATGGAATATCTCATGGGGATGGCCATTAAAGGGGAGTGGGGAAGGCCCTGCTTTGGGAGTTGCTTTGCATGCAGAGAGCTTTCAATTAAAAGTGGAATGAGGACACAGGTGCCTCTTGAAAACATCCTGCTTCTTGGAACAAAACCTTCGTAAACTGTTGAGATTTTAAGATTTTCACTTGATAATCAAACGTTTTGGGGTGCATTTTAATCACAGGCCACACTCCCCCAGTGCTGAAATCACCCTCACGCTTGGTTCTGGTGCTGGATGATCCATCCATGGTGATATTCCCAGAATCATGGAATATGCTGAGCTGGAAAACACCCACAGGCTCATCAATCCAGCTCTTGGCCCTGCACAGGGCACCCCAAAAATCCCACCAGGAGCTTGGGAGTGCTGTCCAAACCCTCCTGGAGCCCAGGGTTGGATTTGTGACCACATTGCAGCATCCCAGGGGTTATGAGCAGCACCCTCGTTGTTCCCTGGTCTTGTGGGGTGTCCCTGTGCCCTCTGAGGTCTCACCCTCAGTTTTCACTTTGCTTTTTTGGGGTCCTGCTCCAAAGCCTGGGAGCAGCTCTGCAGGAATTTGTTTGGCTCACTCAGACAACCTTGAGCAGCCCAAGCTGGGGCAGCCCAGGTGCTGGGGGAAAAGGACCAGAGGGAAAATGATTTGATGTTGGAGAGCAAAAATGAGTGAGAACTTGGCTGCCTCTGCTCAGAGTGATGCCTTAAATGGCTCCCTAGGAACAGAGATCAGACAGGAATGACGGAATAAAAGAGGGATTTATATAAAAGGCCTTCAGAATTCACACCCTGGGGGTCCAGAGGCTCCTGCCTCAGTGCATCCCAAGATGGACGACAGGGTACAAGTTCTTCACATCTTTATAGGTTTGGTCCATTTTAGCATCAATTTACCAATTAGAACTTTAGCTGATCATTAATTTCCTAAGCTTGCCCCCCTTCCCAATATGAAGGTTTACAGTTTTGGGCCTAGGATGGTCTGGGTGTCCTTGGAGAGCGAGCTGGAGAGGCTTTGTTATGTCAGTGTGAGCATGAGAGAACAGCACTGAACGAGCTCCAGGGAACTGCAGAGTTACTGATGCCTTAGGTTTTAACTTTTATATTTTTCCAATCCTGTGCTGTTAATGTAACTCTGCAGTTCCCTGGAGCTCGTTCAGTGCTGNCAGGATTTGAGAAATATAAAAGTTAAAACCTAAGGCATCAAGAGGGATCCGATTCCAGCAGCTCTGCCCTCGGATGGGTGAGCCTTGAACAAAAACTGGAATTGTGGAGCTCAGGGATCGTTAGCTCAGGTTGCTGACACGCCACTGAACTGCCTGGAAGTTTGGGGAGCTGTTTCAATCCTGCAGGGTGTGCTGCTCGTGGATGTGTGGAGAGCTTTTATATCCCCTGTGGGAGTTGGTTTTCCTCTGAAAGCAGTGAGAGGAATAAAATCCTGTTTTGGTTTGGGGCAAATTTAGAGAAAAATATTTTTTGGTAGAAAGTAGGTTATAGTTACTTTTTTTTTTTATTAGGTTTGGGAAAATAAATATTTTTTTGGAGGAAAGTGAAGAAGAAATGAAAATATTTATTTAGTAAACACATAAGAAAAGAATAATAATGTTACATAATACAAGTTTTTGTTGTGGAGAGAAACTTGGAAGAGTTTTAAGGTTTTTTAGGGGTCTTTTTTTTTTTTTTTTGGAGTTGAGTCAGTGTGGGGGACTCTCTTCCAGGCTGGTGGAAGGCTTTTTAGTGAGGTTTTGATGCTTTGGTGTTTTGAATAAGTTTAGAAGAGAAGAAGAGGAAAGGCATAAAATTTAGACATAAAGTAAACTATATGAGATACATCTTGAAGTCACTCTAAGACAAATCCTTTGCGAGAGGAATTGGGAAGAACTGAATCCCTGACTGGATTGTCTTTATGAACCAAGGAGAAAAGGGAATATTCCCCAAAATCCCGTTTGAAAATAGAGCTCAAACATATTTTCCACGTGGGTCGATTTGGACTTTCCAGGTATTTTGAAAGGCAAGGATGATGCCTTAAATGGCTCCCTAGAAACAGAGACCAGGCAGGAATAAAGGAATAAAGGAGGGATTTATCTGAAAGGCCTTCAGAGGTCACACTCTGGGCTCCAGAGGCTCCTGCCTCAGTGCATCCCAAAATGGACAATGCCAGCTCCCGAGTTCTTCCCACTTTGATATCAGCATCAATTGCCCAAGCAGAAGCCAGGCAAGGATGGAATTTGCCCAAGCTTGCCCCCCTTTCTCTCCCCAAGATGAAGGTTTGCAGTTGTTGGGCCCAGGAGGGTCTGGGTGTCCTTGGAGAGCGAGCTGGAGAGGCTTTGTTATGTCAGTGTGAGCATGAGAGAACAGCACTGAACGAGCTCCAGGGAACTGCAGAGTTACACTGGGCACTGCAGGGCTGGGAACAGAGAAAAGTTCAATCCTAAGGGATTGAGGGTGGTGAGGGGAAGGATTTGGAAGAAAAGGAAAGAGAAATGGGGGAAAAGAGAGAAGGAGAGAATGAGGAGATGAGAAGGGTGGGGAAGGAGAAGGGGAAAAGGAGAGGGGAAGACAGGGAGGGAGGTAGAGCACAGCAGCCCTGGAGCGATGCTCCTGAGCTCTGGACTTGGATTTCCTCACATTTCATCTCCATTTTAAAGCCTGATAAAGTGTAGGCTGTGCAATGTCCCCGATGGTTGCATTCCCTGTCATTTCCTGCGTGGAAAGGGGAGCAGAGCATGGCACAGCTCGGGGTACCATGTGAATCCCTGAGGGTTTTCCCTGGGGGCAGCTCCCCAAAGTTCCTCTTGCTCTTCCCAATGGAAGGCTGCTGGCTCCATTGTGATTCCCTCATCCCAGGAAACACCAGCTGGCCCTGGGACAATGCTTGGAATCACAATATTGTCAATTGGAATGATCCAAACGAGCAGGTTTTCACTGAGCAAGGCCTGGGATTAGGTGTGAGCAAGGCCTGGGATTAGATTTAAGCAAACAGCTCCATCCCTGCCCAAGGATTTCTCATTCCTGGCATGAGAAATGTGGGAATTGGGGATATTTTGGGAGGAGGAGGAGGGGAATCCTGAGGGCAGGAGCGCCAGCAGTGGAAGTCCCCACCACTGAGGATCACTTCTTTTTAACCAAAACTCCCAAATAGCCCCAAATCTAGGGAACCCCAAGCAGGGTGTGGTCGTCACCACTCCTTTGCTTCCCATCGCTCTCTGTTGCCAAAAAACCTGGATTTTATCTCCCAAATCCACCCAGATGGACGTGGATTTTGCATTTTTTCCTACAATTCCACAGAGGAGGAGAATGTCTGCGAGCACCAGAGCACCTCAGGGCACGTTCGTGTGGCCTGGGAGGAGGAGAAAATGGATTTAAAGGATTTTTTGGGTGGTGGGGTTGCTCCCATTTGGGAGCTGAGTGACTTTTCTGGTTATAAACTGTGAGGCTTCAAGTGTTGAGCTGCAGAATTGGGGAGGTCAGGGGTGAAAAAGAGAAATACAGGGCTAAAAGTAGGAATGAGTTTGTTGTGTCCAGCCTCAGGAAAAAAAAAAGGAAAAAAAAAGGCAACAGCTGAGGGGCAGAGGAGGATTTTGGGGAAAAACTGGGAATCATTGTGGGGAGAGTTGGGCCAGGAAGTGAGAAAAACACTTGGACTTTTTTCTATTTTTTCTGGGAATTACATAAAAATCCCACCTGATCTTTAATATTATTTCTAATTTATTACCTTATTATTTAATCTGATTTTTTTTTTCCCCTTCCCTCTGGAGTTTTGCTCATTCTGTCCGGGGCTGTTTCTCTCTGGATTCAGTGCACAGATGGTCCAGAAATGACTTCAGGTGGAAAATCTTCCAAGGAAAATAATCTCAGTACTGAGACCTCTGCCTTGTTTTCACTGCAGGTGATGCAGAGGGCTTTTTTTTTCTTTTTTTTTTTCTTTTTTTTTCTTTTTTTTTTTTAAATGGGATAAGATACTATTTGCTAATTGAGAAGGTTAATTACTTTTCTCTGCTTCCTCCAGCAAAATGCAAATATTGATGCAAATTCTGAGCAATTTTCTTGCATAACAGTTGATTAATCAGGTTATTTCCCCCCTTGGCTATGAGCTCAGTTGGTACCTTGCATTTACCTGGAGAGAATAACCTTTTTTTCCCCTTTTTTCCCCTTTTTTCCCCTTTTTGTCCCCTTTTTTCCTTTTTTGTTTTTAATTCAAGCTATTTTTACAAAAAGAAAAAAATTTAACCACATTTGGCAGGAACGTGAAATATTCTTATGGAATACTACAACTGGATTTTTTTACCCATTCAAATGTTATTTATAACCAATTATTTTAAACTTTTTTCCCTTAAAGCAAGGATAAGCCGTGTCTCTATTTTTATGAGGATGCTAAATTAATTCAAAATATTAATTGCAGAAGGACAGTAATTATGTCCTTCTCTATGTCTCTTTGTCATTCTCTTTGAGTTCAAGGTTCTTTTTCTATTTTTCTAATGTATCTTATTTAATCTTCCTTCCTGTCTGAAGCACCTACATGGAGATACAAATAAGGAGATTATTTGAGTATTTATGTAAATGCCATATATATGACATATAATCTGTAATATAATTTAATTAATTTAATTTGTTTTTTGCCTGGAAACCTGTGTTAATTGAGATCCAGATGACGAGAAACATCACAAATACAATTTACAGCCCTCCCAGGTTGCTGGAAGTGGGCATTAACCACTGCAAAGTCCATATTTTGGTATCTCAATCCAGCATCAAATTATTCATTCTGCCCTGAGAGAAGTTGATTTTCAAATTCCTGTTCATTGCTTTGCAGACAGGCTTGGAAATTAATGAGGCCGTGAACTGTGATACAGAAGTAGAAAATCGAATGTGAAGTTTATAATAAGGAATATCTGAGAATTTGTCTAATTTTCTCCAGGGTGCCTGATGGTTTTACATGCACTTCAGCTTTTTCTCTCCCATGTTCCACGGGTGTGTTGGATGATATCTGATATCCAGAGAGGTTTTTCTCCCAGGAGATTGACAGAGATGCCAATAATCCTGCAATTCTCTAATTTAGATTTTATTATGATTTTTTTTTCGGCCTAAAATTAGCTCAATATCTCGTATTTCCCCCATTTTTTATTGCCCAAACTACTTCCTAATTCATCTCCAACTCTGTAAAGGCTTTAAAAATGCTGATAATTCATCTTGAGGATGTCATTAAAGACTTTTAATTGTTTTCCTTCTCCTTGCAGATGTTCTGGAAGGCTACAACGGCACAATCTTTGCTTATGGACAGACCTCATCAGGAAAAACACACACTATGGAGGTACAGGGGCAAAATTAAATCAGTTTTGGGGAAGGAGGAAAATTCCATGTGCCAATTCCCCAGGTGAGGCAGATCCGTGGAGCTCTGAGCTGAGAGAAAGGTGGAAAAAGGGATTTGGGAATGTTCGCCTCCACCAGCCTTTAGCAGTTTGGTCAATGTGGATGTTTTTTCCCCAAGGTTTTTCCACAGATATCTGAATAAATCCCAAATTTATTTGGAGCAAATGGCGAGCAAAACACACCAGGCGTGGTTCCTCCTTGTTTGTCCTTTTGGGTTTCTTTGTGTTTTAAAGGATTCAAGTGGGATTTGGGAATCCACAGATAAGAGCAGCAATAAAATCCCACAGAGTTCCCCAGCAGTGCAGGATTCTGGAAATTCCTGCCTCGGTTCTTGGTTTTTTTTTATTTGCAGTTTCCTTCTGGGAATGCCCCTCTGGCATCCTGCAGCATGGATGGATGGGCTTGGAATTGTTGCTTTGGAGGAGGGCACGGAATTGCAGCAAATTCCAGGGGTTGAAATGCTGTGTCTGTTCATATTCCTGCCACGCCAAGCAGGGCTTTCTCTGTGGTTTGGGGTTTTTTTGGGTCAGGCAGAAGAGATTTAGGTATTCCTGCTGAAATTCAAGGATTTCAGTCTTGCTTGAAGCCTTGAATTCAGCCTTGTTCCTCCCCAAACTGGGTGTCTGTGGCTTGGAGCGTCTCAGCTCAGCTGGGAGCTTGGCAAAGCCAGGCTCTGTGGGAATTAAAACCGAGTTTTCCCAGCTTCAGCAGCTCCCACCCCATGGTTTTGCTCCACGATCAGCACAGGTGAGGCACCAAACCTGAAGGTTAAAGGACAACGGGAGCTTTGGGAGAATCGCTGCCTTCCCGGAGGGTGCAATCAGTGATGTCTAATTAAGCCTGTCCTTGGGAGGAGGGGAGGGAAATCGCTGGCTCAGCCCTCACAGATGGCACAATCCTGAGTAATCCACCAGCTCTGGGTGTAATTAAATCAAAATGTCTGCAGGGCTCGAGCTGGTGCTTCCACATGGCCCAGGAAAGATCTCCTAAAGCCAATTTATATTCAGAATTACACACGGAGATAAAGGGAATGACCGTGGAAAAACGGCTGTTTTCCTCCTTTAATAAAGGAAAAGCTGTCGTTTCAAAGTGGAATCGAGTCTATATTCAGCTTTAATCCCCTTCTTAGCCTAACATCCTCTTGTAAAGTTGCTAAAGTGTGTTGTGGAAGGGGAAAAGAAATAGTCCGAAGTTGAAGGAATAGTAAATCCTCTTGGAAAAGCTGTTACGGGGGATTTTCTGTGAAATGGGAAATGCTTCAGAGCGTTGGTGTTAAACTCCACCAGGATGTGGGGCTAGAAACAGCCAGGAGAGGCTTTCTGACAGGCACAGATCTTTGCCACCTGCAGAGCAGGATAAAACTTTAAAAAGCTTTTTTTTTTTTTTTTAACCATAAATTTAATTTATGGGCTTTGACCTCACAGTGGAGCTCTCAATGCTCGATCCTCATAAATTGGAGTTTTTATGTCAACATCCTGAATGAGACCAGCTCTGCCTCGAAAGTTGCACTTCACCTGTGGAAATTAATGTTTTTATTGAAATCTGAGGCTTTAATGAGCAGAGAACTCTTCGGGGAAATTTCCCGGCTGCAGTGGCAGCAGCACCACAGTTTTCCAAACCCTTTCTGTGAGGTTACAACAGATTCCATGAGAATATTTGTGGTTTTTTTCTCTTTTTAATTCCAACTTTCCAGCCCACCTTTACCTTGTTCTTCCCTTCCTTTTTGTGGTCTCTCTCTTTTAGTGGGAGACTCCTTGGTCATGGAATGGGATGAGCTTTAAGGTCCCTTCCAACCCAAACCATTCCATAAATAAAAGTGGGACCCACTTCCATCCCCTCTTGTTTTAATAAAAATCCATGAAATTTCTGCTGATTTAAACAGTGGCAGCTGTGGCTGAGCGTCCCTCACACTCCAGGTTTTACACCTGGATTTCTCCTCCGAGCTAGAGGAGCTGAGGAAAGGAAAACAAAATTATCACAGGGCTTGCTGGGCTTGGGAGAATATTGAATTAAAAGCATTTAAGAGTTGTCACTTCCTAAAAATTTTTATGGGAGAAGTTTACCTGGTGCTGCCAGAGGTCTCTTGCAGAATCCAAAGGCTCCTCTGGCTGAGGTAAAATCCAGCTCCACCAAGGGAAGGGGGAATGGAGTGGCTAGAGCATTCCTGGTTTGTGGCTGCCGTAGGAATTCCGTGGTCTGCTGGGATTTGGAGTGCAGGCACAGCTTGGGCTGTATTGGAGCACCCTGAAGGAATCCCAGCAAATCCCTGTTTATCCCAGTTTAGGAAAAGCTCCTTTCCCCTCTTAGGGAAAACTCCCTGAGCAGTAACACAGAGTTGGTTCCAGGGAGATGTTCAGGGATTTCTGCGGGGAGAAGGGATGGAGAGGGTGGAGATGGGGCTGCAGTCACTGTGTGGTGGAGCAAGGGAGAGCAGAGTCCTGGGGGCTGTTTGTATATTCAAATTCTCCCCTTCAGCAGGGATTTATTTTATATAATCACTCTTTTTTCATTCTCCTGAGCTGCAATAAAGTGGTGCCTCAGATGGGAAGGACTCTTGAGTTTCAGAGCAGCTTGGTGAGGTGTTGGGTGTGGTGCAGAGTCTGACTGCTGCAGGAGGTGATGTTCTCTGTATAATATAAATAAAATATTCACTGTTCTGCTCCAGCTGAGTGCTGCTTTGTAGGGAAAGCAATGGAGCTCATTTATCCCTTTTTTAATTTTTTCCCCTCAAGATGTTGGTGGAATTCAGGGGCAGGAACCCAATGAGAGCTTTAACCCATAGACTGTGAGGTGGAGGGAGAGTGTGGTGAGAAACTGCCTTTGTCCCTGGCTGATGCTGGGAAATTCACTGTCATTCCACCAGCTTTGGCTGAACTAGGAAGTGGCTAAAATATACATTTTACCCTTTATTTTAGGCCAAAATTTTTAGATATTAGATATTATTTATTATTTTTTATTATCTATTTTATAGACAANTAATATATTTATATATTATTTAAGATGGTTATGTATTATGTATTTTATATATTTTATATATATGATATATATAAAATATATATATTTTTCAGTATATTTAAGGATGTATATTAAGCTAGTAAAGGCTGAAAAATTGGGAAAACTTGTCAGTGTGACCCGCTGGTCACTGACAAACATAATAATAAAAACCCACATGCACATGGGCAGGGCAGGGTTGGAAAAATATAAAAGTTAAAACCTAAGGTATCCCTAACATCAAGTTTAACCCCTCCCCGGAGCAATAAGCATTCATAGGGACCCTCTGGAAGGGGGAAGTTTGGATAAATCTCACTCCTGCCTCGTCCCTGAGGGAGGATTCCTGAGTTACTGTTCGGTTTTGTGTCCGCAGGGAAAGCTGCACGACCCTCAGCTCATGGGAATCATCCCCAGAATTGCACACGACATCTTTGATCACATCTACTCCATGGACGAGAACCTGGAGTTCCACATAAAGGTAAATGTGGAGTGACATGTTATGTAATGGCTCCAAGGGAAGGAAATCCATGGAAAATTTGCCTTGGAATGTTGTGTGGGTCTTTTTTTTTTTTTTTCTCCATCTGTTTTATAACTCAAAATCCAATATTTATTACTGAGGGTGCTTCCTAGAAATCACCTTGTACAGCTACTGGATTTTTTTTCTGGAGTGTGTGTCCAGCTCAGGTTTGCTGGAACCACCCTTGGGGCAGCTGAATACTGATTTATCTGCATTTTCTCCAGAGATTGGAGCCCACTGGGAATGACCAGAAATACCATGGAGCTGCAGGATATTTGGGAAAAGGCTTGACACTCTATCTCAAGGATGTGGGGTTGGAAGTGGGGGAAGAAGATTGGGCAATCCATGGAAGGATGTTTAGAAGTGATTTTTGAATTCCTGCTGCACAATCTCCTTCTGATGGAGGTCCAAGGCTCCATTGGAACAGCTGCCATGTTTTTCCATGTCCCTCCCTCCATCCCAGCCACGTGATGTCCCAAATGCTTCGGAGTGACCTTTAATTCCCACTGTCCATGCGGTGCCAGCCGTGGGGGGCACTGGTCCATCTGGCAGAGCTGGGGTCAGGCTGCAGCTTCTTTCCAAGCAGACACCAGTGAAATGGCCATGGATTGCAGGGAAAAGGAGTTCTCTGTGTCATCCCTGCCCCAAAACAAAACCAGACCTAAATACTTCAGATATTTATTTAGCTGAGCACCGATAGATGTGAAGACACTCTCCCTTCTCCTGCTCACTGAGAATGGAGTTCTCTGTCCTTTTTGTGCCTAAAAGTTAGAGATAAGTGACTTTTTTAGTGCTGTTTGCATTAAATCCCTTGAAGTGCTCCTGGGGGAACATTTGTGTATTTATTTTAGTAACCTTATGGATTATTAAATCTGGAAGGGCTTGGTCATTTATTGGGAACCTTCTCAGCGATGAGGTACAGGCAGAAAAAATATTCCAAATAAACCATGAAATACTTTCAGAGAAAAAATGTTCCAAATAAACCACGAAATACTTTCAGAGACCTTGGATTGTAAAAATAGGGAGAGACCCCTTTGAATTTCCCCTGAATTCCCTCCTCTCCTCTGGAAAACTTTCCCGTGGCTGCTGCAATTCCCCATGACAGCCCTTGGATACCAACAGATGAGGACCCCAAGGAAATTCCTGGCCCTGTCACGATGGAAATCCACATTCTGCCAGCACTGTTGCAATGGTTTCCCACCAGAGCTGAGGGATCTCTCCCAGAAAAGCTGCCTGGGAGCAGCAGAGAGTGGTTTTACAAGGAGCTGTCAGGGAGAGAAGTGTTCTGTCATCAGCAGCCAGGGTTTGACCAAGCTGTCACACTCTGCTAATGGCTGAGCCAGCACTGAAAATTAATAGCTTTTTTTTTCCTCTCTCTCTCTCTCTAGCAGGGATCCATTTAGAATTTGGTCTCTCCTCCCTGTGTTGGTTTTTGATGTGAAATATTCAGTCTGGCCTAACTGGGCTGTTGGAATCAGCTGGTCCAGAGGAGAGCTTTAAATGGGGAACTAAAGGCACAAAAGGAAAATATATCTGTATTTCATAGCAGCTGTGACATGCAAAGTTCAGCTCATGTGTATAAAAAGCCCAGACATTACTCTTCAGATGAGCAAAAATGAGAGTTTACTAAATACCAGGAGTTTATTGATACGTGGAATGCAGCCATGTGGTATTCCAGCTAAATAATCTGGAGAACCCTTAACTAGGGAAGGGTTAGGCTCTACTCCTCTCACATATTTCTCTCTGCTTCTGTAAGTCAAATACCCTTTTATTAAGAAACTCATTCATTCATTCTCCTTCTCCTTAATTTTGTTTTTTTTTTTGAGGATAACTGTCTCTCTTTGTTACAGCAGAGCTCATTTTCATTTTCTTCTTTGGGTTTGATTCAAGGCAGAACCATCACATGTGCTTCATTTAAAAGTTTAATTTAATATACATCGCTGAGGCATACGGAAATTGTATGGTAAAGGTGCTCTCTGCTTTTGTGGGGGTGAAAACCAATGCAGAGTCTTTTACAATCCTCAAACCTGACCCATCTCATGGTGCAGCTGCACAGACCTGGCAGGAGCTGGATTGCTTTGATTCCCTTCAATATTTTTGTCAGTTTTGCCTATGTTACGCCCCACAAAAAAAAAAGAAGATAAGATTTGCCTGAAGGTTTTTTTTGGTGTACTTTCCTGATGAATCATTGATAAATGGAGGAAGATCAATGGCTTGTAAATCATTCAGGATGCAAGTGTGCTGCTGTGAAAGATGGAATTCAAACTGTGTGGGAGGTGGGGTTTTATTTTTACTTTGGTGCTTTGACAGGGCTGGAAACACAGAGACAGCAATACATTAAATCAGCAACGTTTAAATCTGAATGTTTGTGATTCTTTAATTAGGTTTCCTACTTTGAGATATATTTGGACAAAATAAGGGACCTACTTGATGGTAAGTTCTGTGTTTCTTACGTGACTGAGTGCCTTGGCTTCACACAGAGCTTTGAACCAAAGCCTGGGGGGGAAAATGACTTTATTTGGGAGGGGATTAAATATAAAATGTGTGCCATGCTTTGAGCAAGAGAATTTTGCAGTTTAAATCATCTGATCTGTCTCCTTTGCACCTACCTCTGCAGAGCACGAGCTCTGTCCTGGATCAGAGAGTGCTGCAAGGCAGGGCTGGGCCTCCTTGGAAATGTGTGTTCTTCAAGGAAAACTGATTTCTAAATGCAGGGAGAGTTTTAGAATCATCCCTGCCTTCTGTCAGGCAGTTTGGTGGGGAGGAGCTGCTTCTTGCACAGATCATGTGTCTACCTCTGCATGTTGTGTGTTAATGAGGGGGAATTTGTTAGTGTGAGGACAGAAATGTCTGTAAGTGTAGAATTGTTTGCAAGTGTAGAATTGTTTGTAAATGTAGAATTGTTTGTAAATGTAGAATTGTTTGTAAGTGTAGAAGTGTCTGTAAATGTAGAAATGTCTGTAAATGTAGCACTGAGCTGTTCTGAATCCCAGGCTGCTCTCCTGTCTCCTCTGCTTTGCCAATCCCCGGCTTAGTCTGGGCTTATTTGATTCACCCAAGCAATAAACAAAAGCTTTTGTGCCCCAAAGTTGGCTTTAAATGAATGGATACCAGACTGACAGAGCAGGAAACAACTTCTGTGTGTCAGAAATACTGGAGATTCCTAAGGAGTGGGGAGTGGCTGCAGATCTCATTTACAAATTTCCATCCCCTAAAATGCATCTGTCATGCCTGGAACTGACAGATTATTTATCACCTCTGGAATATTCCTAATTACCTCCACGTCTTTTCCAGTGTCAAAGACAAACCTCGCTGTACATGAAGATAAAAACAGAGTCCCATATGTTAAGGTAAAAGAATAATTTAATCCTCAGTTTTTCATTCATTCCCACACGTGCATTTATTTACACATTTCCACATTTCCATTTGCATCCAACGTGTTTGCTGAAATGATTCAACTCCTGTTTGAAGCCTTGAATGTTCAGGTTGTATTGGTTCCTGGGTTTAAACAAGTTCCCTGAAATATTAATGGGCTTGGATCATGTTTGTTTTATTTTCCTGACTTTGAACGTTGCCATTTTGTTAGGATGCTGTTAAATTTTAAGTATTCACATTCCCCTTTCATGTCAGATATGAAAGAGAACAACTTGGGGAATTTTGTTCTTTAATATTTTGCTGCGTGGATGCTGAAACCTCGCAATAGCTCAGAACAGATTGGTTGGGTTAGGGATTAGTTTACGACTTTCTGGGCCCTCACTTAAATGCAATATGCTCGATATGAACATATGTGAGCCTAAATTATACATATATATAATATTTTTCTGTTTATTCTCAGCCCAAGGAGCAAAAAGAAATTGATAAAATAACATATTCAGTGTTAGTGCATTAAAACAGAAGGACTTTGTGTTTTGCCTTGGAATTTGAGGGGGAAAAATTAACTTGGGCATGAAATCTAAGCCAAATTAGGAATATATGCTGCATCATTCCATGTTTTCTGTGGAGAATTTCGTGCTGTGTGTTTGGATTTCACTGAGTCTTCAATCTTGTGGGAAAAAAATGGCTCCCAAGCTCCCCCTGAAAGTCACCCCAAGGCGAGTTCAGGTCCATCGCCTTGCCAACGATCCCAGGGGACATTGATGAGTTCTCCTAATTACTTTGTTCATTAGTGCTAAATGCTCCTCGTGCTAAACATCCCTGATTGCCTCTTGCCTGTCCCCAGGGTTGTACAGAAAGATTTGTATCCAGTCCTGAGGAAGTTCTGGATGTCATCGACGAAGGGAAGGCCAACCGGCACGTGGCCGTGACCAGTGAGTGTCCTTGGAATTCTCTCCAGAGGGGCTGGGTGTGCTTCCAAGGGATTTTTGGATCCCTCCTTGTCAGAGTACATTTTTCAACAAGACAGGGGAGCAGGCAGACATTCCACGAGCTTTTTATTATTTTATTCAGGCATCAGCCTCATGTATGCAAGAAATGTACATGGCTCACGCCTGCTAACAACACAAGATTTCTTAGTCACAGAACATTCTTAAAAGCTTTTCAGCCAATATCATGCTTCTAAACTTTACAGGCAAGTGCTCTAACCAGTCACTAAAAAGCACACATACACCTGTTACAGACAATACTCACTTGTATGCTTGTAATAATGCACAATATTCCATTGTTAAGCTTAAAACTTTAGTGTCTTTGCTAAACACATTTTCTGCGGCTCCAATACTTCTCTGAGCCAAACCTAGGAACACCAACACTTGTTCTAATGTCCTTGCAGTCTAGATTATTATATCTTCTTTTACAATTCTAATTTTCACAGTTGAAGCTGAACCTGAACTCCTTGCTTTATTTCTAAACCCTGCTTTTCTCACTCAAACTAAAAGCCTTCTCACCTTAGACATTTCCCACACCTCCTGCCTACCAAGGACTCAGAGTTCCTTTGTCAACAGTTTTAATTCAGCTGAAATGATGACTCTTTCAATTCCCTGATTGGATTTTTGTACAGAACCTCCATTGACTTTCAGCTCTGAATTTAAGGAATAATCTGAATCCCCTGAAATGGGATTGCTCCCTGAAAACATCCCAGCGTGGATTGGGGCTCAGAAGGAATACTTTGGAATTGTGAAGAGCTAAAATGATGTGCTCACGTTTTCCTTTGGGCTGCAATTCCTTGGTCAAACAGCAGCCAGAGGCTGCAGGGCAATTTCCAGCCTCTGTCTGTCCATCCCAGCAAAGCAGTGACTTGGGTTGGGCTCCAGTGGTGGCAAAGCAAACAAATCTCAGGAATCAAACCCCAAAATGATCCAAATTTGTTGATGTTGTGTTGTATGAATGGGGATAAAAGAGCCTCTTTCCCAGTTTACACTGGAAGATGTCCCTGATCCAAGCATTGAATTTGGCAGAACCTCAGTTTATAATGAAATTCTTGGTGGTGGGGTGGTATTTTGGGTATATTTGGGGTTTTTTGTGTTTCTATTTTTAATTTTATTTTAATTTGATTTCTTGTGGTGCCCTGGTTAACTCCTTTCTCTTCTCTGTTCCTGCCTTCTTGCTTTGGTAAACATTACATTGCTTTTTTTTTGCCCTGACATTGACAGAAATTTATTCTGAGTAACATTTCCTCGCACAGTTCCCGCTATTTTCTTTAAGGAAAAATACCCAAATGCAAATTTGCTGGGTGAGAAAGTGGTTTCTTGACTCTTGGTATTTTCTTTTTGCTACTTTATGAAATTCCAGCGCGACATGCTTGCACTCCAACTTATTTTAAGTGGAAGCTGAAACTGTAGCTATGTTTTGCCTGTGACCTGGGGGATTTTCATCTAGATGAGCGATAAAAATGTGAAATTTGAATTTAAATGGATGAAAACTTTGGCTGAATGTGAGATCCCCTCCCAGAGTTACACATATTTGGTAGCCATGGTGGGGCCAGCTTGGATGGGGTGGAATTCCATGCCAGGTTTGAAAGGCATTGAAACAAAAACATGAAAGGAATTGAAACAAAACGTGAAAAGCATTGAACCAAAACATGAAAGGCATTGAACCAAAAGGCCTGGCCTGTGATTGCAGATATGAACGAGCACAGCTCGAGGAGCCACAGCATCTTCCTCATCAACATCAAACAGGAGAATGTGGAAACGGAGAAGAAGCTCAGCGGGAAGCTTTACCTGGTGGACTTGGCTGGGAGTGAGAAGGTAAATTCTCCTTTTCCCTTTGCTGCTCCCAGTGGGATCCTGTCAGGGTCTAGGATTCTTTTCCACCCTCACTCCCTGTGAGCTGGGATGGAGCACAGGAGATGCAGTTTTTTCTTGTTCAGACTCAGTTGTTTTTTAGTTCTTCTCTCTGTTGCAGCCTTAGGAGCTGTGAGCTCTGCTAACAAGGTGGAACAAGGCTATAGAATGATGATAATGGTGATTCTCCAGCTCTGCAATGATTTTTTCAAGGACAATTTGTCCAAGAATGAGTTGCCACCTAAATTATTTTTATTTTTACCCCAATACTCAAACCCCTAAGTTCAGCAGTGCAGATTTTCTTATCCAATTACAAGACACCATCTAAACTCATGAAGAAGAAGGAAGAAAAAAGTGAAAAAGAAGTGTCTAGCTGACACCCTAAAATCTCCATTTTTGCTCATATATAATTACATGTATTACTATATTTCAAAACACTAAATCCCAAATTTTTCACCCTGTGACACCACACCTTCTATTCAAACTACACACATGTGATTTTAATGTTATCACTCAATTTTGGGAGCCTATCCCAAGGCCTCAGATCAAATGTGGTATTTTCTTGTGGATCAGAGCCTTTCAGCACAGAGAATTTAAAATTCTCAGCTTGCAGGGTTCCAACAGGATCCCACTCTGAGGATGTGAATTTCACAGAACTCTCACCTTAGATTCTCGTTATTTGGGCTGTTTTAATTTTTTGTTTAATGTGGGATGGAGAAAAGGAGCAGATCAGAATTATTGGCATGAAAAGCAACCCCCCAAAACCTGCATTTATAATGGAGTGAACAGAACCCATGTGCTTTTCTGTGGCTTTACATTTACATCTGTAAAAAAAGGAATGAATTTTTATGTAATTTATCAAATTAGATAATTAAACTTTCTCATGTTGTCATGTCCTGTTTCTAGGTTTTCTGTAATTATTTTACATATTAAATGGATGAAATGCCAGCAGTTAATTCAGTTTTCAGCTCTGCTTGAAGCTCCCTGAATCTTGATTGTGGTGACTATTTCTGCTTTCCAATGCAGAAAAATAAACCCCAGAAAAATAACTTTTATCTGTTTACCAAAAGAGTTAAGGTTTAAAACAGTGCTGCAAAGCAAAAATGTTTCCCAATTCTCATTCTGATGTTTTCTGGAGTGTTCAAAATCAGGTTTATTGGGATTTTGGGTTGCTCATTGGGACACATTAGTTGATAACCCATGGGTAAAATGCAGAAGTGATTTGTCAGAGTAATTAATCATGTTAATATCTATGTTAAATTAAAAGTTCTTTATGATGTTTACAAAAGGAGGGCTTGGACAGGCACTGCTTTCCTCTGAAAAATAAACTTTTGTGGTTTGTTCTGTCTGGACATGACACAGAAAACCTGAGATTGAGGTTTCCTGGGTGGGTTTCTTCTTAAAAGACACAGCAATTTTTATTTTATGTGGCATTTTTAGATGAATTTAGAGATAGTCTTAATTTAATGAAAAAATAAATGGCTTTATCCTATGTTTGGATACTTTGGGAAATTACCTGTTTTATTTATGTGGTAGCAGGAAGGAAAAATTCCAGTTAAGAGTTGTTTGAAACAGAATGTAGCAGTTGTAGGATACATTTGTTTTTGGGGTGAAAATGAGTTCTTCTCCACCACGTGGAATTTTTTGACCTGCAGAACGAGGCAATGGCCATGAACAAAACCTGGCCTGATATTTTTGGTCCACACAAGTAAAAATACAGAGCCAAGATGCTCCTTTTGTGGCCACTGAGAGTGTCCCTGTGGTGCTCCCTGGCTGTACAGACAGCTTGACCTTGGAAGTGCTTCCCAAACGGCCTCAGGTGAGCACAGACCTCACCCTGAATAAAATTCTTGGAGTTGAGAGTGTTTTGCTTTGAGATAAAATGGAAAGGAAAATGTTTTTTGATAGAAAGTAGGTTGTAGGTTGGGGTTTTTTTTATTATTAGGTTTGGGAAACGAAGCATTTCTTTGGAGGAAAGTGAAGAAGAAATAAAATTATTTATTTGTTAAATATATAAGAAAAGAATAATAATGCTAAATAATAAATTTTTTTGTTGTGGAGAGAAATTTGGAAGAGTTTTAAGTTTTTTCATGGGTGGGTGTGGTTTTTGGTTTTTTTTTTTTGGAGTTTGGTTGGTGTGGGTTTTTTTTTTAGGTTGG